>SMLS01073145.1:0-17681 GCA_004785975.1 Popillia japonica | reverse complement strand
GATGAATTTAGTGAGAAATATAGGGAACAATTGGAAAAGGTGAGAGACTATATATTCAGTACACATCAGTGGAAAAAAAATGAATAACTGAACTGATGGTTGCTATGTAATTTTATTGCAGGATTTAGAGGAAACTTTCGAACAATTTAAATCTCACAACGAAAGCAAAAACATCTTCAAAGCAGCCAGAACTCCCGCAGTATTCTTTGCGCTAGCGGTACTGTGTTATATATTATCTGGGGTATTCGGTCTCTTCGGTGCATACACAATTGCTAACACGTTCAACATCATCATGGGCATTTCTCTTCTGACATTAGGCTTATGGGCATATATTAGGTAAGTTTCAATTAGACGTTGGCTATTTTCACTTTAGTATCAAGTGTCTCTTTTTTACAAACGTACTAAGGAAAGTTTTACGACACTATTGTAACAATTCAAAACAAAATTGAAAATTAGTAAGACAATTCCAATCCATAAGAAGGGTAATAGACAAGACATTAATAACTATAGGCCTATTTCAATGCCGTCGGTATTTGCAAAAGTGCTGGAGAGAATTATTAACTTGCGTCTGATTGATTATCTCACAAGATATAACTTGCTGTCAATAACTCACTTCGGCTTTATTCCTGGTAGATCTACTAGCCACGCTATATATAACGCCTTGAATGCGATATATGAAAAACTTGATAGTAAAGATGTTGCTGCTGGTTTATTTTTTGACCTGTCGAAAGTGATTGACATTGTGGACCACGAGATTATGTTAAACAAGCTGTAGACCGCTGGTATCCGCCGAACAGCTTATAATCTATTTTGGTCATACTTGTCTGGAAGAACATATGTAGGGTTGAACTAGGGTTGCATTTGAGGCTGAAGTTGGTGGAACCGAGAGGACATTTATTTCTGCTCCAGTTGATGTTAACTGTCGTGTTCCTCAGGGGTCTATCCTGAGACCCACGCTCTTTCTCATTTATACCAACGACCTTCAATTGCGTCTGGAGCCTTGTATATTATCCCAATATGCTGATGACGTAAGTTGTATTCTGTCCGGCGCGGGTGTTGTTGACGTTGTGAGTATGATGGAGGGGTGCTTGCTGACAGCATGACTGAATGGTGTAGTGATAACGGACTACTTCTGAATACTGAGAAAACGGCACTACTGCATTTTAGGATAAGGTCTTCCGCGGCTGACAAAAATCTGTGTGTTGTGGTGGACGGAGTGCCTATTTACGAGTCGGTTCCTAGGATTATCTGTAGACTCAACCTAAGATTTGAGAAGCACTGTTCTACATTAGAAAAAAAATTAAGTTCCTCATTGTTTGGAATGAGAAGTCTTCGTGGTAATGTGGGAATTCAATCTCTTGGGCAATTCTATTTTTCATACGTCGAGTCCCGCTTGCGCTATGGCATCATCTTCTGGGGTAGCGTGGCAGGTGCTCACAGAGTGTTTCTTTATCAAAAAAGAATTATAAGAACCATGCTGGCGAAAACTTTTATGACATAGTGTAGGCCTCTTTTCAAAAAACTGAATATCTTACCACTTGCATCGCTATATGTATATGAACTTTTGGTATTTTTTAAATTAAATCAAAATAACTTTACAAGAAACCGTGACATATATAATAGCATGCGAACCAGAAACTGTAATAACCTATATGTGCTAATGCATAGAACGAAATTGTTTGAAACGAACGTTAGATACAAGGCAGTAATATTGTATAACAAACTACCGGCGCCATTAAAGGATAACAAGCCCATAACTCACTTTAAGAAACAGTTGCAAAGATTTCTGCTGGCACAGGGTTTTTATAGTATTGACGAGTACTTGAAGTCCTGTAGTTCGTTTTGTCGTGCATGTTTCTTTAGTATTGGAGATTTGATTCACGTTTTAATTATTGTAATTGTATTGACAATGTCTACATAATGTAACCTATCGCAGATAATAAAGCATCATTATTATTATTATTAAATGTCACTGCTACATGACGTTTCCTTACATACAAATTGAATTTAACAGTAAAAGTATCATTTCCAAAACTAATTACCTATTCATACACTATTTGTTTTTACAGGTACAGCGGCGAATTAAGGGAAATAGGAGTGCAAATCGATGAAGTCGCAAACTTCATATGGGAGAACGTAAGCTTTGTCATTTTATTATCATCTCTTTTTTTGGCTCTAATAAAATTGCCGGGATTCTTTTTCCTCAATCTTTATTCAGAAGAAGTAGAATGTTGTTGCTAACACTAAATTTTAACATCTGATTTTCAATAATAAATATCGGATTTTTAATAAGTACGAATTCTCTTATTGATTTGCGTGGAATTGTGTTTGAGTTGGTTAATGTCTTAACAAAAAATGTCCAGTTAATAGTTTATTTGTAAACAATAAATCTTGTCACAACAAATACTACCACATAAATTGTTAATAAGCGAAAAATCGTTAGAATTGCAATTTATCTGTAAAATGTGAGAAAGAAATAGTTAGCTTAGTTGCAATTAAGCAGATGTTTTAGAACATTCATAAACAACATTATCTTCATGTTTTCGATAAATATAACCCAAAGAAGATTTCATATTTAATTGCAATAACGTCTGTGTTTAAAGTATATATAGTTTTTTAATTGCTTTATATTAGACAATGTGACATCATAGACTAATCTGGGATTCACTCATTATTCATGTTTTTTGCGAACTTTAGAATATAATATAACCTGCTCAGAATATACAGAACTGCATGTCTTGAACTATATCCAGAATATTTCTTGAACAACGACATAAAGTCAGATTTTGTCTAATGAAATACACATGAGAGAAAGTTTGGATTTGCACTGCATTGGAAATTATTTTTATGCTTTTAGAATACTATATTTAAAATAACTCGCAAAGTGCGTAATGTTTAAGACGACTTAAGAAAATATTAAAATCTAAATGACCCCCAAATAACTACATATACTTCAACGTAGTCTTTTGTAATTCACATAATAAGATTTTGTTGATTTATGTGAATTTTTTCAATTTTTATTTAAAAATTATATGTCACTGCGGGCTAGATAATTGTGGTGAAGTACCCAGAATATTTGTTAGAATTACCCTATTAAGCAAAATCCATGAAAATAGACTACACATAGAAATGGACTCAGTTTTAGTTTGTTTAATCCCATCAGTGTTCCTCCAAATGCAAGACCTAATTTCATTTCTTTTTATCACTCGAATATGTATTGTGTAGTCCTACCGCTGGTCTAGATGAGAAGTTGCACTAATAGGTTCGTACTCCTGCTTAGCAGAGTGATTCATATCATATACCGGAAGGCCTGTTGCAGGCATTCTCTTGTCATTCCAGTCTGTTATCGCCCCATGTTCTAGATCTTAATCAGCCTACCTTTTTTCTTTCTTTATTGTTACACTATTAGTTTTGTTTATGATCGAATCGCTAATCAAAGTACTCAGTTATATTGTTACACAGAGATATTGCAGTTTAAATGAAATACTCTCAGTGGTTATCTTCAGACAGCGAAAATATAAAAAAGCCAATCACATACTACTTCACATACACACTTGAAGAAAATATATCTAAATTTTCTGAGCAATATGTACAGATTATTTTGTTCACAATAAGCTCAGTTCATGATTTCATAATTAGCTACATGCTTTTATTTATTTAATCAAATTCGTGCATGAAACAGTGTCAGTAAATTATTTAACTACTATAAAACTACAATCTGCAATGTAATTATGCTTAATGCTATTGGAAATAATTCAGATGTGATTTATTTTTTCTGTTTTTAGATTAAAGTAAGAAAATTTTCTTTAATAATTTTTGCGACGTTGTAACATTTTGGTATTTGGTCTACTCTTTACTCCTCTGCTCGAGAGTACTATAGATATATATCTATCAGGGTGCGTGAAAACTATTACTTGCTGGGAAAGTTATACAGCGAAAGGTTGTGTTAAAAATATGGAATGCTTTCATGCTATTTTTATGTTGCTAATGAAGTAATAAAGGACTTTGAAGAAATATATCGTCGGTGTTTGTTTAAATTACACACATCTGCAAAACGTTAATATCCACCAAGCATTTTAGCCATTACTTATGAATTTATAAAACAAATATCAGTTTCTTTTGTTTAAAAAGTGAATGTATTTTCATAAGAAAACGTAATAGCTTTTTAAAAAGGTGAAAAGACATCTTGAGCAAAATTTATTATATTCACGAAAAAAGGTAAAATGTATATTGATAAATAAACTATAATTGAAATAATAGTCAAATAGTTTACTGATGTTGTTTATAATTAAACATTATTCATTTGAAAGATAAAAGCTTCTAAATGTGATTTATTTTATGTTCCTATAGCATGCTTACTTTAAAAAGAGAAAATCAAGAAAACGTAGGTACTTGCTAGAATTTTAATTTTTACCAAAATAAAAAGAAGACATTTAAGAGTAGTAGATCCAACGCCTGCTAAGCACGTCAGTGCATACTCAAAGCATCTTAAAAGTCATCTTTTGTGGTTATTGTGACAACCGACCTACATCCTCAATATATGGACTTGATATGCATACTACATTTTTCTTTAAAATATCTTAAAAAAATTATGAAGTGGCTGAATATATTAACTAAAGCAACCAATTTTTATTATTTGCGGCTGTAAATTTTAAATACGTTATCTGTATTACTTTATAAATTAAGCTTCTCTAATTTGTGGAGATATCTAAAACGTAGGTAGTTAATATTGACAGCACAAATGATAAAGTTAAACGCTCATCAATCTATTCTTAGATGTTACATATGTATATAATACAATAATATATGACCAGAAAGTTATATAGATATTTATTCGTTCTATTATATTCTTCTATATTAAATACTTGAGTCCCTTATATACTCAATAAATGCAAGTGATGAGAATACACCTTTCAAAGCTGCTAGCAAGTTTTACTACTTTCAAAGCATTATAGAATATTCTGCAGTAGTTTGCTGAAAACTTCTTGAAATTTGTAATATCATTCTACTCCTAGTAAACAAATGTTCTAATAACAATTATTAGAAATTATTTAGACAATTATCGAGGCAAATTATTTAGAAGAAAGTAACGATATGGTTGAAAAAATAATCTGATTTGAAAATACACTTCGCCGCAAAATTAAGGGATAATATATGAAATGTAATACATTGTGATAAGTACTTGTAAACATGGGATTTTATTGCTTGATATATAAACAAAAAAAGATTTAACCGACTTTGTGATTATTTATTTCACTAATTCGTAAACTAATTTCAACAATTTACAATAAACAAGGAACCATCACGTTGACGAATAAATGAATAAACATAAAAAATCAACAATAAAAGTTAGTAACGCGCCCCACACTATAACTGATCTGTCACTAAACGTTTCCTGATACATAACCTACACTAAGCACTAAGCGTATGGCACACTGTTCACCTGGTCTTCTCGACACCACGGTCTGAAAGGCAGAAAAAAATTGTTTTAAAAAGTATTCATTATCCCTTAATTTTGCGGCGAAGTGTATTATCAACGGCACATCTGATAGCATTTTTTGATAATAGATGATTTGTAAGTAGGAATGTTATCTTGCATTTCTTTTTTGTTTTACAATCTGATTATGTCATTGAAAATGTTCCCATAATTTTCAAAATGGCTGGAGCACAATTAGGTAAGTACTACTTGAGGTGACATATTCCACTTGATAGGAGGACGGTTACAAGGTTATTTAAACTGAAGTTTAGGATAAAATTCATTCATGATTTTTATTTCAAAGTATAGGTTAATTGGAGCTATATATGTTTAATTGTTTCATAATAATTATTGTCTCTTCCCACTACTAGGCGCAGCTATCAAAGTAAAGTTTTACTGAAATAAGAAATAGTTAACAGTTTAAACACATATTTATTCTAAATATTACGAAAATAGGATTTCTAAATTTTGTGTTAATATCTGCTGCAATTACATGATTCCTTATTATGTACATATATGAGTTGGAATATACAACAGAGGTGACATTTTTATCTGATAATGTATGTATAAATACATACGCAAGTAACTTTATTGGTTACAATACCTTAAGCTCATAGTACTTAAGGTGAGTTGGTTAAATAGTGGAGTACAAGTATTTACAGAATTAAAATTAAATAGTTAAAACACGGTTTAACAGTCTAATCCTTTCAAAAAAAGTTTTGAGCTAACATAATTACTTATGTAAAGTGCTTGCTACTGATTCACTGTGTATCATATAATTTCTAAAACCTGCGATTCTAGGCAAATATACATCGTAAAATTTAGGGCTGTTTCAGTTTTCTTCGGTACTAGGAAAAAAATACAACAAAATTAAGCTTTCTATTCAAGCCATTAATAGAACACCATGTATACTACTTCTTTTTTATCATGTAAAAAGATATTACTTATACAGTAGTCGGTAAGTGCATAAACGTTTAGAATTGTGTATGATTGTCATAGTCAGAATTCTATAAAAAAAACTATGATTCCATCCTAACTAGTTACAAAAATTAGTATTTTACAGCATAGCTCACATTTGACATACTGTCTTACTTTCTGACAAACGAATGATACTGTCATTTAAGATTTCTGTCTGAAATACACATGCAAAAATATACATATACCCTTTTGGGAAATAAATACTTAAAAACTAGATCGAAACTCAAATACTTGCTGGTTTTATAAATGCAATTTTATTATCACTCAAAGCAGTCAGCGTTATTATTTTATTAATTAATATTGTATATATACAGGATGTCCGCGAAATACAAAGCATGCTTTTAAGGGATGATAACTACAACGAGTTAGAAACAAAAACATATAATACACCTTGGGTCTATCTGTAATCGTAAACGAGAAAAAAAATTATTTCTGATGTCACAAACTTCGACGCATACTGTACACCGGCAGCTGATTAGTGCAAGATTTACGACGATTACAGGCGTGTGTTCTTGAAAATGGGCAACACATCGAGCCTTTCCTATAATACATTTTCTCCTGTCTATCAAAAAAGTCATTTTTAGGACCACCAATTTATCACAAATAAAAGAAAAGAACTCAATTTTGTAGTAGCCTTTACGAAAGAGCTTAAAGCGCCGCAACATAATTGCAGTAATTACATTTTTTCATTCAATGCGACTTTTCCTCAACTTAAATTTTCATTTACCGATCGGAGGCTGCTATTAAATACGCCCTTTTCACTCTAACTTCAACATAACATCGATTTTATTGTCATAACATTATTTAAAAAAACGCAAAGGTAGCTTTATTTTAAAACGTATGGCCATTGACTTCGTACGATACAAGTTCAAGGTCGTATAAACAGATGATACATACATCTGCGCTTCTATTAAATACGTGCACAGTATGGTGGAAGAGAAATGACACCACGCTTCAGTTTCAAAGTATGAAATAATTCGTTTTCATCGTTGTTTTTAGTTATTTTCAACCCTAAATTTTTGATATGGTTTTTTGGTTATTTAAGAAGCAATATGGATGAGTTTTCTTGTACATTTTGACCAAATAAGGTTTTTTAGAAATAATTTTTTTCTCGTTAACGCTTACAGATAGACCCAAGGTGTATTATATGTTTTTGTTTCTAAATGGTTGTAGCTATCATCCCTTAAAAGGATGCTTTGTATATCGTGGACACCCTGTATATACATATATCTTTGTGACTTACAAGTACTTAACTTTTAATCCCAAATAATTATCATTCATTTAGTAAACTTTTCTTTTTGACGCCTGTTCAAAATTATAAACCCGTATTAACTTTATCAATAATAAATTGCAACATCTGTCTTCTTTTAACAATTATCAAACAACTAAATCGACATAGTGTAGTCTCTTCAATATCGTGCGCATCATCCGGAAGGCTTATCAACTATTATCGGATGACTATGTATATAATTTTTCTATATAATTAGTATATGTATTTTTATTACCTTTATGTACTTATCTTATGTTGCTCTAAAATTGCATTCTAAAGAATTATGACATAACTTTGATTTTGAAAATGTTAAGATTTTAAAAAAAGAAAATAAGAAAGAGATTAATATATGAAATCACCAACATTAAAAAAGAAAATAACGCGGTCAATTTTAGAACTGATATTGAAAATTTCAGAATTATTTATAATAATTTAATCATCTAATCACGCCTGAATTTTATCAATTTAAAGCTCTTGACTATGTTTTTTGCCATGTTTTTCGGTGGTCCTTGAACAGTTGTTAGAGCTTGACAAAAAATGCAGTGATATAAGGATTTTTGTGATTATAAAGTTACGTACATTTAAAAAATATCTTAAGTTATCCACGCCATTGTAAACATCGTATATATCACTGAATTTCTTTGTCTGTAAATAATTTTGTTGATAGGTATGGCTAGTTGTTTATTAATTAAGACGAATTAAATGTCAATTTTATTACACTGAAGAAGTTGCGTAACGAAAACCTAATTTGTAAAGGTTCTGGAATAAATTTATTTTTAATAAAATTAAAAGTATTATAATTGAGCTAAAAGTGGAAAAATGTGTCAGTCGCATAAGATTTTTTTACATAGTGTTTTGTTAATCCAGGCATTTTTTTTTGACTACAATAATTGTTGATTTAACTTTTGACTAGTGCATTTCAAAAATTTTCAATTCAAATTAAGTTTGAAGAGCATGTTGACCTATTCGTTATCAATATTTTCACTACGATTAAGAAATCTACTGTAATGGATCATGTGAGGATGAGCAATATTCGGTGTGAGTATATTCCTTACGCACCTCTTTGTGATTTATCAATATAGTCTATTTACGAGAACAGACGAAGGACGTCATCATGGCGGTACGCATTATAGCCTAACCTTTGCTCTAATAGGTTATGTCTTCAACGCACTGTGCATAAATGACTGACAGCAGCAAAATTTCGAGGTGGCAGCATCGTACAAGAAAGACACCTTTTCCTTGAAAAAAAAATCCTATATTTGCGATAGTAAGAACAGTTATTTTTGGATATTTCTTTTTGTATAAATCCAGGCTGTCCGCGATATACAAAGCATGCTTTTAAGGGATGATAACTACAATGATTTAGAAACAAAAACATATAATACACATTGGGTCTATCTGTAAGCGTAAACGCGAAAAAAAATTAAATGAAAATTTGAGGGAAAGTCGCATTCAATGAAAACAATACTATAATAGTGCAATTATGTTATGGCGCTTTAACCTCTTTCGTAAAGGCTACTACAAAATTTAGTTCTTTTCTTTTATTTGTGATAAAATGGTGATGCTAAAAAGGACCTTTTTGAGAGACAGGAGAAAATGTATTACAGGAAAGGCTCGATGTGCTGCCCATTTTCAAGAACACACGCCTGTAATCATCGGGTAAATCCTTCACTGATCGGCTGGCGCTGTACAGTATGCGTCGAAGTTTGTGACATGAGAAATAATTTTTTTTCTCGTTTACGCTTACAGATAGACCCAAGGTGTATTATATGTTTTTGTTTCTAAATCGTTGTAGCTATCATCCCTTAAAAGCATGCTTTGTATATCGCGGACAGCCTATAGTTATTTCTGACTTTACTGGTTATGACGTGCCTCATCTGTTATTGTAAACAGACTATCCGATCTCTGTGAAGACCACTAAACAAATAGCATCTGGTACCATAACTGAGCTTCCACCAGAGAGAACTAAAATTATTGTTAATTTGATTGTCCTCCATATTCATTTTTTCCCGCCATTTTGCTTGAAACCAATTGGTAAGTGCTATTCTGAGCTTGTTTTCTAGCTAAATGCTCAAAGATACAAAATGCCAATGGAAGTTGTGGTAAATGTGTCAACAGTACTATAAATGAATACATTCTGTTAGATGATAGAAACTCAGTAACCACTCTAGCGAGATACATCGCTCACCAGCACTTCAGTATACTACTTTCTAGTGCATGCTACTTAATTCTGCGAACGGATAGATTGTATGTAGGAAAATACGATTGTATAAAATGAACTACTTTACCCGAATACTTCAAAGTTTTCCATCCCATAACCTCATAGCAAGCCCATATATTTGATGAAAGTGTAATATTTATTTGTTTAACGTTTGACGACTACGCTCATAGGTCGTCAGCTTACGACAGGGACGAATTTCTCGTTAAATAGGCTAAGAACAGAAGTAAAAACCAAGGTGTTAGAAAAAAAAGTGTTCATATGAAAAATTTTATACACGATCTATTCACGTATTACGATATACAAACATTCAGCTTCTTCATAATTTCAATATATAGAGATTGGTATTTTATCTCTTATTAAAATTGGCTATTAAACAACAATATAGCATACAAGTACGCTCGGTTATCTGTATCAAGCTTCATATATTTTATTTTGTGTAAATTGAATTCGTTATGTGAAAATAATTTTAATACCATTGTGTGTATACTTTATAGTTCATGAAGCCCACGTACCAAAACTTTATAGAGAAAGGTATGCAGGAAATGGCTGTACGAGCAGCTGAAGCAGCAATAAGTAATCCCAACACTACTACATCTGTTCCAAACGGTAAACTCCATCAATCGTGATGTTCCGTCATTTTGGTCCGCCAACGCTGTCACTTAAAATCCCCCCAGATTCACTATAGCCTCAGCTACGCTCGCAAAAACTTCAACTAGACCAATTCATAACGCAATAATTGCAATTATCAATATGTTATAAGAAAACGGATTGTGTTAATTGTTACTTTGTCTGTTGTCTGATTTTTATTATGGTAGTCTATTTACTATGTTAGTATATTGCAATGAACATGTTTTCCAAATTTTATTAATATGTATATGAATCTATATCGATCATAACTTGTTGGCCAAAACATATCTTTTCTATCATTGTTTTCTTTCTAAATAGATAATATTTATGTAATAAAGCTTGTCAAAATTCTTCATTCTTTTTCAAAACATTTTAATGCATTGAAACACACACTATCACATTTTATAGAGATTATTGATCTGTGTCAAATGTTTTATAGGTCGTATTGATTCCTGTGTATATGTAACATATCCAGTTTACTTGGAATGCGCTGCATGAACCAGTTTTACTCTTATTTTATATGAGGATTTTGTGAACGTAGCTGTGGAATTATTACCATGTGATACATTTTGGGCAATGCTGGTATTATACAATTTATTTTTGTTGTTTATGTAAATATGGTCTTGGTAATAAATTTTTTCAAAAGATTATTGATGTTAGTTTAAGACTCTCTACGTACATATTTACGTCGCTGTTTTTTTTTACCAATTTTATACTCCCACTGTTGTGTACAGCTTGCAACAATATTAAAACAGAAACCTGTCAAAATATGAATTTTGTACATACCATTAAATTTATAAAGCATTTACGTTCTACCACAAAATATAAACAATTTACTGTTATACTTGTTTTCTTTTATTACGTTATTAATTTATTTATCATTTATTACTTCACGGTCTATTTGTTTTATAAATACTAACATTGCGAAAATTGGTTAAATGTAATAATATCGAAAAGATCACCTAAGTGCCTATGTGTTTTGGTTTATTTATTATTAAAGAAGTTGGTAACTATTCAAAATGACTAATGTTATCTTGCAAAATTGTTATGAATTGTGAAGTTTCGTCATTTAAATATTTACCAATTTCTTTGTATGTAATTTATTATCTTATATTATTGTCATGTAACTGTGTTAAAAAAAATATAAGTAATATTGTAAAGTTAGTTATAGTTTCTATCAGTATCTTTAACAGAGCTTGTGATTAAAAATGAGAGACACTAAAATCTTACCTATAAATATTGTAACTTAACAAGCACAGATCGTACACATAACTAATATTATCTATACATTAACGCAGATATATAATATGAATGGAAATATTTTGAGTATTAATTGAAAAAATATTAGCTTGGCTCCATAACTTTGGCAAAAATTTTCATCCATTCAGTGATTACCGAAAATGTCTTCGTCAAAACATCGTGTTTCGTAGTTAGAAATTATTTATTAAATGTACAAGAAGATAAACATTAGGGCTCAAATTAAAAGCAAAATACTATTGTTACAAATTTTTGAATACATATAAAAAGAGGCATGTATAATGTACATTTGTTTTGGGTTTGTAATAAATTGATATTTTTATATTGTATATTATTTCGTTTCACTACAGTATCCTAATAGATAAAGTATACGTAGAGTAGAAAATCATTCGAGTATTTATGATATGCGCAAAATACAAGAGGTATGAGAGTTTTAAAAATTTATTATGTGCCACGATTGCATTGCAATCAAAAGGCCAATCGTACACGTATATATATGAAGGGTACAGGCGTAAAAGGTGCTAAGTCACAAAAGAGTAGTTTTGTAGAAAACCAATTTTAAACTTTGAACACTATTTAAGAATCTAAGAATTTTGTGCTGTTAACTTTACGCACTTTGTTAAGCTCATATAACATATATTTTATTAATAATATATCAACTTGTCACATACCAATAAGAGAAACAAAACGTGGAGTTAGCACCTTTTATTTCTGTTTCAGGTGGACTTAGCGTCTTCTGCATCTGTATACCCTTCTGTAAAACCTCGATTTTTAGGAACTTCACGCTTCTTAGGCTACAGTACAGTAATATATATATATTCTTTAACATAACAGCTATCAGATGGTGCCTACAGTTTCATTTTAGCGTAAAATGGACTTAACACCTTTTACGCCTGTACCCTTCATATGTCAAACAGCAGCATTGTATTTAGTCCATCGGTAATTATACAGACGCACAAATTTGACGCAAGCCGATGCACTCAAAAGAATGTGTTCTTCTTTGCATTATGTGCTTTCGATTTGAAAATGTTTGTGAGTTTCGCCAATAGGATGAGGTTAAATTTCTTATTTCAAATCAAATTACATACATATATCTACTTTTTTACATTAATTTGTATTGTACTGAGAAAATTAAGTAAAGTAAAGCTTGCCTATAAATATGTACTAAATATCACAAACAATATATCTCGAAAACACCATTTTGAAATAGGTGATTGTTTAAGCAACATTAGTTCTGTTAACATTTTTATTGCAGTTAATCTAGTTGATAGCTCCTAATAGACTAACACTAGAACCGCCGAGGGAACAAATTTGTCACTTTTGTAATTTCACGTCGCTGTAAAAACGGTGTTTATGCATGTAAGATGTTGTGGTTTCTCGACTTTTATTTATTTAAGACATAGAGTCTATTCTACAAACCGCCCTTTTCTTTGGCTTCTATATATTTTTTAAAAAGGCCTTTTACCTAGAACCACCGAGGGGACATTTTTGTCTCCTACTATCTAAACATTGTATAAACGACTAAAACTCATGTTAGTTGTGATTTGTTTTACATATACTGCAATATTATATTCTCGCAGCACTATTTCATTATGCGCAGACGTAAATTCTGACGTCACTTGCGCATCATATCGTTTCTTGTTTACAGAAGTTTCACTGAATAGTCCTACACATTATCGGTCAGCTAATAGGAGGCGGCCTAATATAAACCATCCTGAGATTTCTGCAGCAATCCCCAACACTTCAAGAGATGTGCCAGCTCATCCTGCTAACACTTCACGGGCTCTAAGTGGAAGGAAACGTAGGAGACTCAGTGTTCAGATTTGAGTTACGGGAATAAAGTGATAGCACCTAATGGAACTGAGTGGACCGGGGGAGCAGTAGGAGACACCCCCGCAGGAAGACGAGAGCAACAAAATATTTTACGAGAATTACCAGGTCCATCAGGCCTTGCTAGGCAAGGTATAGACGAAGATAACTTGTCAAGTGCCTGGCTTTTGATTATTGATGACCGTATTCTAAAACACATTGAAAAATGCACTGAACAAGAACCTAGAAGATGTCAGGAGGTCGATGATTGGTCTGTATCTCTTCAACTGGAGCCAAAGGCCTTGAGTTAGAATCGTTATGGTCGAAGAAATGAGGTTTACCTTTCGCAGGGAAAACTATGGCACGTAATCGTTTTGAGAGATTATGAGGTTTCTAAGATTTGAGCAAAAATCTTCTTTATGTGTTATTTTGATTATTGTTTTTTTTAGAATTCAGTATATAAAAATGTAAAAACTGATTTTATAAAAAAAAATGTAGGTATAGGTAACATTTTAAATAAATTTTTTTCGCAAAATTGTAAGTAAAGAATTATTATAAATTGATTGAAAACCATTAAAGGGCCTAAAATACTGTCAATCCACATTTTGTCACATTGCAGGCAATGTTTGACATAGGGGACAAATTTGTCCCCTCGGCGGTTCTAGGGTGGCGTATATTTCGGCGGTTCTAGTGTTAAAGAAGAAAATTAGGGGCAAAATTGAAGAATAGCGGCGTAACACGATAAGAATTTTGCAGTCTTTATATGCACGAAACAAAGTTGTTGTCAGACACGGACCCTATAATTCACGGCAAACTATACCTACAGCTAAAAGTAAAATTATATGTTCAGTGCGAGAACATAACAGGAAACTAGTTCGCCTATTGTATTCATCTTGAGATTTATCAACTGCATGCTTATCAAGAGCAAATAAATGATGCAATTATATATTATCAGCATAGGCATGCATCTTCAGAACCGACGACTTACACATAAGAAATGAAATACTATAAATGGAAGAGGACCTAGTGTGGACCCTTACCTTCCCCCCTCTTTAAAACAGGTTAAAGTCAGACAGCAACCTACGCATTGTGATGTACCACAACATCGACAAAAGTAAACTATAAGAAGAGTCTCAAATTTTCGACTAAATGACAAGATTTACATATGGTAATACATCTATTTAAACAATCTGAATCAATCGCCTCAACTCCTAAGTTCAATTATTAAAAATTTCCAAGTATTGACAGGCCACAATTACGACTCCTAACTAACCTAAAAAACAAATGCATACGATGTTCTCACCACTACCGGACCTTATCGAAAGCTCAAGTGACCCACCAGATACACTACTAACTTAAACATAAACCAGGTAAATTTTATACTTCCTTTTCTTAAAGAATAAGACATTTTGTTTTTGTAAGTCATAGAATATTTCTATCTGTCTATCCATTTCACAACATGCGTTGGCATCCTCAATAAGATGATTAGTGTTAATTGACAATATAGTTATTGATACCGTCATACATTTTATCAGTGTTCCTACTAAATATGAGAAAACCATTAACTAAAACAAAAAATAAATTCAGCAGCCTCCAATAGAAACGCTCTGGGCAAGGCTTCGTTTTTCGTACCATACGAGATTGGAATGTTGAATGAAGAATCACAAATAAGTAGTGATCAGTGATCACTATATGGGTAAATTATATTACAGATTTTGCTTTTTATTATTAGGTACACTCATGGAAAGTAAAGATTGGACACTTTCAATACGTTGTATATGGAACTGTCCAATCTTTACTTTCCATCAGTGGCGGTTTCTGTATAGGAGCACGTGAACCCCCTAAACAATGCTCGCTTACAAATCAATAAAATATATTACTCAATCTTAATACATTCGTGAAATATAACGCAGACAATCGAAACGACTATTACCTTTCTATACATCGCATTTTTGACGCAGGACGGAGCACGTGCGCCAAGTAGGCGGGGCTACGTTGATTTTGTAGAGGGATACGGCAATTTCATATGAGCCGGAGCACATATGAAGTGTGCACCCGTACATATCTGTGCTGTTGTTTTCCAATTTAAAAATTCCCGCCATTCAGTAGTAAGTATCCGTTGAAATATATTATAGTTCAGTTGTTGTTCATGTTTGATGCATTACTTTTGTGTAACGGTTAATAAATAAATGAACAAAGTGTATCAAACTTATTATTTATTGCAGAAATACGTAAATAACCACACGTGTTCGATTCGTTAAGCTTTCGGTTCATTTTAAGTGACTGTAATAAAGGATAGCTACCTACTACATGACATGTAATTTTTTTATTTAGAAATTCGCATGTTCGATTTTGTGAACACCCTACGCTTTCGACCACGAGCCGCCACTGCTTTCCATGAGTGTACGTGTTCAATATTCTCTACAACATATTACTAAAAAACCTGAAACCAATATCACTTCCCTAAAAAATGTTTTTTAGAATAGTTACTACCTACTTTGTAATATTTCAAAGCGTCAAACATTTATATGACATTCTAAAGCGGTGAGAGCATAGTTATACAAATCGCACTGTAGCAAAAGCAATAAAAATGGTGTTAAAAACAGACCTGTTTCTGTCTACCACGGGTAGCTACAAATACTAGTTGGTACCGGCAGAAATACCAATCTAGCTCCGCGAATTGCCACTCCAGTTAGATGTCTTCATCTATCTAATTATAATAATTGAAAGCGTCTAGCAGTGCAATAGAAGATTGTCATTGTACCACCAGGGTCTACCACACATTCTGTAAGGTAGTGTCTTGTATTTGAAATGGCGGTGAGCACATTTGGTAGGCAGAAACCGATCTGGATTGGACACTTAATTCAGGACTACAGTTTAGAAACATGATGCAATTTAATGAACTATAATTTTAGTAATCGCTACTTACACATACAGAGAGCGCACGTTCGACTTAATGATAGATGTTATACTGTGATAGATGCATTAGCAATGTGTGATCGGCTGTCACTGGGACCCTTAAGCAATGCCTTAAGTTATGCTCTGTCAGGCGCTCTCACTGCATTATCAACTCCATCGCAGAAAATTTACTAATGCTAACTAGATATTCTATAAAATTGTTTTATACTAAATAATTTTTCTTCCGGCGTATAATAATTCATTTTTATGTGTAAAATGATCCAACGAGAAATACAATAACGCTCCTTCTTCGAACGCAACACCTAGATAACTGAGTGTAATTGTGTAATATACACGTACGCAAGCGCAACTCTGTTGATATGGTCTTCAATATGTTAGAGCAGGCATAGGGTTTTAACGGCGCAAAGAAACTATTTTCGTCGGTCGAGTCTATTACGCGGTATTTGAAAACTAGGGATGGAAGGATATCAGCTGAAACCTCAGTAGCGTGCTATAAAATAGTAGTGTCTGTAATTGTTGTGATTGTCGTAGTCTCTTGACGTTGTGGTTATTGTAATGTCACCTGCGACACATCATCGTTACTACTACACTATCGCTACGAGAAAACGAAAATTTATTAGTTTCTATTAGGTCGCATTCACGAAACTGTTCGTTTTAGTTTTATCATTTTAAAAGCACCTTCATCTGCTTAAATTACCGACGCTACTATAGCACTTTTTGCTTATACAACTAATGATGACGACATATGTATATTTGAGTCTTCTTCGTCCAAGCATACAGTATACCGATATACTTTTCCTTATGTTTACTAAAGGACGTCTCTGCGTAGGCTCTTCGCAGTTCTTTTTCATCTTACAATACGTATCAGCAGCACGTTCGCGCGCGCCGAGTACATCGGTATGTGTATGTATCACAAAAATTTGTATTCTATTACTACCTATTCTCTGCACAGAATTACAACATTGAAATGCAGCCGTCCAGAGACAGCACAGGGATCTTAATCACTTCAAGTTTCTTTGGCGAAATCACACATATGAAAGGTTGAAAAATAACATTTACTTTTCGTAAATTCTTTTAATAAGTATAAGCATATGTATATAAATAGTACACATAACATGTTTTTT
>SMLS01073143.1:0-50750 GCA_004785975.1 Popillia japonica | reverse complement strand
TTTGTTAGAATTGCGTGTTATCATTGACCTAAAAGTGGAAAAACTATCTGGATAATAAGATAAGTTAAAAGGTCATAAAAATACATATAATAAATGAATAAATGCATATAAATCTTATATTCCAGTAAGTTAATTGTATACAATCGCCAGCTTACAAAATTTTAATCCAAAATTCTTAGCAATATTGTAAAATTCTGGGAATAACGTTAAAGATTCGTGGAAATTGTTATTAAATTCGTAAACAAAAAATCGTACTACGTAATTATTATGAATTGATTAATTATAATGTAGTATCATTATTCACAAATATTCCTATAGATTTAGCATTATCTAGTATACATAGATAAGAAATGGAATTTAATACAAAATTATAAAATTTTAACCAAAAATCAATTCATTTTGGCTGTAAAACTTTGCTTAAATTCAATCTACTCTCATTACAATGACACTCAACCTACATTTCAGACACTTTAGTAAATAAAAAAACCTATGTATTTAATAGTTTAGTCGACCAGGCAAATCTAGGAAAGACAATTTAAACACAGTTAAGTTAATTAAACTAAAAAAGAGTTTTATGAAAAATTAACGAAAAAGGATAAATAAAAGATCAGATATACATATATACAATAGTAGGCCAGATTAAAAAATCGAATCACAGTAATTAGACTGCAAAAATTGCAACAAAAGCTATATAGGTCAAACTAAACAACATTTAAAAAACGCTTCTATAATCATCAATACACACCATAACATAATATAACCGCGGAAACAGCTTTGTCTAAGCACCCTAAACAAAGACAACACAACTTTGATATTGAAAATAATAAGTACATAAATAAAAGAAAATAATTATACGAAAAGATTAATACATGAAATGATATACATACATACATCAAAAAAGAAAACTGCACAGTCAATTTTAGAAACAAATATTGGTATTTAAGTATCATTTATAATAATTTGATTCAAACATGTATTTATTAATAGGTATGGTGCAAATATATTAATTATTATTTTTATTTATATGGGTATATTTTATTTATTTATTTTATTTGTGGTATAGCATTAGGTATGTACACATTAGATATAGCATAGGTTGGAATTTTCAATAATCCGGTAGATCTGGCGTAGTGCCATAAATGTGCTGACATGTAGTCCCAAGCATGGGAAATCCTTGTAGTTTTCCTCTAGATAGCCGCTGATCTTTATCCGCAACATGTTCGCCAGTTTTCTCTGCAGAAGTTGGCGTTTAGCGACGCTTATGCCTTCAATGTTAAATTGACAGACTCTTCTTCCAAGTTCTCTGCAGAGCAGGGAGAAAAACTAGCTATACACCCCTATGGATATATAAAAATTACATTTAAAAATGTGTTATTTTGTTTATGAAATTGTAAACATAATCGTACATAAAGTGAGTGCTTTTGTTTTTAGATCATTTTATTGATAGGTATGGTAACTTATTTGACACAAATTAAATGTAAATAAAAACAATATACATGTATATGCCTCGGAGTTGGATGCATTGCCTCAGACCACGTCTGTTAAAACGGATGAACTGAATTGTTTTATTGCGTTTTCTATGATTATAGCGTCTAATGTAATAATCTGTCGAAGCGATCGTTTTTGGTTGGAATGGACGGTGATTTTATACAGGCTGTTATTTCACGAAAATGATTTATGTGCCATTTCAGCCCTAAGCAAACGACAAAATAGATTTTTAAGCTGAAATTGTTTCAGGACTCACACAAGCACGTTTTATGACAGCATTGAAGATGTTGCAGTAGAACGTTCAATTCGCAGCCAGTTTTAGTTTCACTGACAAAGTTAGGATTAATGAGGATCACAATAGACCTGGAAGGTCGCAGTGAAAGAGGCCCGTAGTCCCACTCCTAGCCCTGATCTAAGCTAGGTTTATTTGCCATGTTTCTTCCTAGTCCTTGAACAGAATTGTTAGAGCTTGACAAAAGATACAAGAATCGTTACCTTTACTTTTATGCCATATTAAAATGACAGTTTGGGGTATCTTATTTTTTTCGAAGCCAACTTTCTTAACTTAACTGAGATGGTATACGTTTTGTGAGTACTTTTGGTCGTACATGCAATTTTGCTTCAAAATGGTACCCTATGTGAAAATCTAAAAATATGGAGTTGAGGTTCTCATATTTCTTCTTCTATTAATTGACAGAAAATGTATAGAAGAATTTTGTGATTTTATTCGGATAGTTCGGCAAAAACTAAATTTACTAAGGTGCGTTTGCAGACATTCTGGATAATTTATGATTTATGAATGCTTTGAGAAGCTGTTGGTACCAAATGAATGGTGACGTGCAGGGTTAGTAAGATTCTTTCAAGCCGACTGGACCGCTTCTATTGGATATCGGAGGATTTTTACGAGATCAATAAATTTTTCTTCCAACTCCGTTGGATGGGCAAGATGTGAAAAGAAAGGGAAGCTACGCAGCAACCAACTTCTTTCCAATGACGTCATCAACTTGAGCGGTCATGGGAAAAATTATGGTGGCTTGTCAGTGCTGATTTTATAGACTTTACTAGAACTGTCATTGGCACAGGTGAGACGGCCGAATACTTTGCCAACTCCTCTTCTAAGTTAATGATGTCCCTATACCAAAAAAAAAATGGATCTAAGAACTCATTATTTTAATTTTCGAAAACTCCCTTAAGCATTTATATGAACTTCTACCAATGATGTACCATCTACCATCAATGAAGGTAACTCTTACACATTATTAGTTAGATTTTTAGCCAGGAGTCTATTCACAAGGGCGTGAACATTCTTTTCAATCTCTGTGAGACAAACAGTTTTTGACCAAAAATTATTGTAGACATCTGTACACGGTGTCTTTGAAATAAAAGTAAAAGTATGAGAAATGGAACCACCCTCCCTCCCCTCCCGTTCGCTCATGTGCCAATCTATAATTGTGTTTTAGTTGACCTCAGGCTGGAAAAAATATCCGAAAATAGAAAGATATCTACAAAAGTAAACAAAAATGACCGCCGATTATAAATTCGTGAATAGCTTGCCGAAAGTTGTTACTATCGCTGATACTTTAAAGAACCAATCAAGCTATAGTATATTAGAAGTTATAGACGAATAAGTAAGCACGAATGTGATTTTAATCTAAATTACATAAATCATACGAATTAGCTACTTAAATACCGTCGCTCTTATCTAATCATTCTATTTATATTCCAAACATTCAACTAAATGCCATACAAGTACATATAAAGGAGCACGCAATGAATGTAATATTATCCAATTTATTTAGGTGCACTTTCTACATGGAAGTACATACGTATCAGTAACCAAGCAGGCGTTCACTAATTTATTGAAATTTTTAAATATTAAAAAATATAATAAGTGGTACCAAGATCTAATAATAATTTGACGCAAATACCATACGAAAATAACTAAAAGGTCAGCAGCTATGGTGTATTAGCTTTCCGGAAAACTGATCATCAGCATCAGTATTGAAAAAGCTAATTAGTTGAAACGTAACCCCAATTAAATTGGATCAAAACTCGTATGCATATTTTGTTTTCTATAATGTTATAATAAGCTATTTGGATAAAAACACAATAATAATCCTTTTATTAAATTTTCGTCTATCCTATTATTGTCTACTATGCCGTGTTAGGCATAGAAGTCGTATCTAAATTTTTTGATAATTTTGATTAAGCATATCTACATAATGATTATTAGCGTATCTATCAGTGTGTTAAAGCAGAAAGTCGTATATGTTCCTTTTATACATATAGTTTAGTGATTAAATATAGTCGTATCTACCAAATGGCTTCATTTGTTAAGAGAATTGGTTGTTTCTGCAAATGTTAGAGCAATATGTATGTCGTATCTTTAGCAGTTAAGCATAATTTCTTAACAACGGGCTAGGTTAATGCAACCACTTTAGTGACAGGCGTTTTTATAGCGACGTTTTTAAGCTGCAAGCTTTGATACATACCAAGTGTATTATTTGGTAGCATTCTTGGTAAGTGGCATATTCTGTTAAAAATAATATATTAAATAAAAACGTATTTGTGTTGGTATGTATAGGTTAGGTAATGGATCCCAACAGCAGATCATTTAAAATGTTATTAGCTCTTAATAAGCAACATCAAGACAATATTCAAGAGAAAATTGATCGTGATATTATAATAAGGCATGTAGAATCTTTTAGACCAACAATAGCACACTATCGTCGAGAGAATGCTCCCGACAGAAAATACCTACCCAGTGATATTAATATAATGTTGATGTACAATGATTTTAAATCAAAATATTACATTTTCTTATTATTTGTATAGAGAGGTTGTCAGCAACATGAAAATATCTTTTGTCAAATTAGGTCATGAGGAGTGCTGGCTTTGTGAGTCGTTTGATTTACATTCAAAGGCAACTTTGCACAAGAAGGAACTCCCGGAGGACAATTGTGAAGAGTGTAGCAAGTTTGCTGCACATCAAATAAAATATATTTCCACTCGAAAACAGTACCACGAAGATTCGTCCCTGAAAACAACCGATGCGTGGTGGTATCAGGAGACCTACAAAAGGTAATTATGTTGCCTAGACCGGAAATGTTTAAAGAAGTTATATTTACACCTCGAATAATTGCTTTCAATCAAAGTTTCGTTGTAACTGTCAAACATTCATTGCCAACAGCTGTCATTTGGCATGGAGCAATTGCTGGAAGATCAAGAGAAGACATCACCAGCACGTTCTTTGCCTTTTTATTGTCAGTTCGAGATTCAAAACATATGATTTTGTGGTTAGAGAATTGCGCAGCCCAAAATAAAAATTGGACTTTATTGACATTTTTCATATACGTTGTAAATTCAGAAGAGCTTGCTTTAAAGTCTCTTACACTGAAATACTTTGAACCAGGACACACTTTTATGGCGGCCGATTCATTTCACCACCAAGTAGAACGGTCTCTAAAGAAGATGGGTAAAATATACGATTTTGAAGACTTTACCGAGGCAGTGAAACATGCTACAATAAATTAACAGCTATTAGCATAGACATACATAATTTTTTTAAATGGGAGAATGGGACATCCCACTACAAACTATATAATAACTCCTAGACCATATCTGAAAGAGATGGTGGAAATTAGATTTTCAAGAGGAAAAAAAAACTGTTCCTATAAAACAGCGTTTGGCGAGGAGGAAAGAGAATGAAATTTCCTAAATGCTAAAATGGCAAAGTAAGATGTTTTGAAATCTAAGTCCAAAACGGCTCCCAGGGAAATTACTAAAGAAAGGAAAGATTTAATAGTATCAAAACTAATAAATATCATTCCAAAAAATCGACAAAAATTTTGGGAAGAGCTATTCATTTCATTTGTAGAAGAAGAGAATGCCGAAATATAATAGTTTTGTGCGTTATTCACACTTTTTATGTGTTTATTAGTATGTAACATATTTCTTACAGTGTAGTAGCTTATTTTACAGTAGTTTTTTATGTAGAAACGATTTTGTCTCGCTTGTAATTTGTTTAGTATAATGTTAGTAGTAAACGTCGTATCTATCAAAAATCAAATTTCTGTTTATGTTACATAATAATTGTTTGATGTAGTGAGATTCAATAAAAAACATATACTTCAACGACCAGTTTCAGTTTTTTAAAAAGCAACAACTTTTTTGGCATAGCTACTTTTACAAAATAGATAATATCACAAAATGCTGATTTTGTCAGTTACGACTTCTATGCTTAACAGGGCAGTACTCAGGAAAATTAGTAATCATGATAATACATATAGGATGTCAATTTAGTGTAACGGTAATATATCTTCAACTTTACACACCACCAATATATGTAATTGTCGGATATGATTCGTTTAGCAATGAGGGAGGATCTCATTACGAAAGATCTTCTCGGTGTCTCATAAAAAATCACAGGCAGTGGAAGAAAAATGGTGTTACTTGGTTTATAGTAAATATTAAGAACAAGCGTCCCTGGAAAGTTTGGAAGTCTCGTTTTAATCGTTATCTACTCTGAAATATTATACTTTCTAAACTTCTAGAATTAGTATACATATTTGCTAATCTTGTGCCAAATATTGAAATAAACTAATCTTCTTCGGAACGTTGTGAATATGTTGAAAATAAATTCTCAAAAATTCTTCCATTATTTTACGTCTTCTATCTTAAAAATTTACATTTCTTGCAGCGTCTTTGGTCTTGCTCATCTCCACCACTCGCCATCTAATTTGTGGCTTACAGTGCAGATTATATGGAAGCCGCATGAAAAAGAAATTCACACACTGCATTTAAAGTAAATTGGTAACGAGAAGCCTGGAATTCTGCTTTGGCATTAGTCAGTGTAGTATGTTGATGAAGTGGAAACCCAATATACTCAATGTCCGAATCTGGGAACAAGATCAGACATGAGGACTTAGTGCAGAAGTAGTCGACTTTTGGCTGCTAATCCTGAAGACCATCAGATCTCACCTAAAGGACTGAAGATTGCACACTATCTTGAACGGGGCGGAATCCTTAAAGAGACCATGGAAACTTGAAGTATCACAGAGTTTGGCAGAAAGCCTGGTACTGCTCAACAACTACATCACGGATATTTTGAAGGTGACCGAGATCGAATCTTAGCTCATACAGGAGGAATTCTTTGGCTTTTGCGGTCTGCTGATCAATACGAGAAAAGAGCAAGTAGGAACGCCCTTATCAAGGAAGATGTCTGTCACCCACAGTCACTCTATTCTAATCTATGGTACCCCAGCATAGGGAAGGTAGCTCCAACCAACATCTTTCCTTTTGCGCGAGTGCAAAATTCCAACCAGCAACTAGTCTCCCATCTTCTCTGCTAAAACTGGCTAGCCCTCTTACGAAACTTCACAGCTGCAACTTCTTAGTAACAATCTAGAGGAGTTCTTGAAAAAAATCAATCAATAATTTTTCAAAAACCTCCTTGTGAGCAACAACGCCGCAATCTAAACATTCAACTACCGTAACACCATAACACCGACACCCAAAGACTATCAGAAGGATATCCGCGGAGGAAATGAAGTTAGTTGAAGAAAACTACCTGAAACGTCGGCCAAATTCCGTGTCGGTTTTTCCGTTGATGGCGGTGTTAATGGTGTTTTGTGGATGAAATTGTGCTTTTCGTGTTGGGAATGATTAGTTTAAGTTTGATGATTGAAAAACGTTATGTTTAATTTCATTTATGCAATACAATGACCAACTGATTTATTATTTATTTTCATTCATTAAGTACTCTTGTAATTCTATACACAACCAACTTATCGCAATTAGCAAAGTCGATATTGCAAACATTTCTTTCTTTTTTTCTACTACATCATATCAATATCTTATTCTTTTCAGTCAAATTTTAATAGTGTATATTATGTACAAATGGTTTATAGGTTCCAGTAATAATAGTGCTATCGTAGAAATTATCAATGAAACTTAAAGATTTCATATCTAAAAATTTTAAAAAATAAGTAAATAATAATTTGTTAGATTAGATTATTGGTCGGTTGATCAGGCATTTGACTGTCTCACTTCACTGCGACCAATGAAATCTATTAAGTCTTTTAATCCCAATTGATCTCCATACTTCTGAGTAGGTGTAGGATCTTCTTGGAGACTTTAGCTGTTTTCTGGACAATTAGCATGTAGACCTAATCAGTCTGCTCATCTTCATGTGCTGATGAAGTAGTGTTGCTACAAAAAGTGATAAACTTTAGTCTTTAGTCTTAGTTCTGGTCATCACACCCTCAGCGATCTGGTACCACATCAGAGCGATTGTGTTTCTTTGTGCCACAGTTTTGAGATTGAGTAGATAGTCCCAAGTTAGCTTTGATTCAAAGGTATGTACTGTAGGTGCTATCTGATAAAATGTATATGCCTGCACCTTTCGAGCGTCTTTATTGGATCCGTATTGGAAGAATATTCAAACATCTAACAGATGTTGACATAACAAATACAGATGCTGATTTATATTCCTCTCTCTCATAAGATTAATACCTACATATATCTCGCAAACGGTTTCTCGACAATAATACGCGCACTATTGTAGTTTAATTAAAGTTGCGATTATCATCTGATAGCAATTTTTAGAAAAGCAATCATAGGTACTCATTCAATCCAAACATCACGCAGTATAATTGCATATATCAGCCTTGTAACACATACAAAGGTTTCACGTAAAATCCGCAAAAGGGAAAAAACACTCTCACTTTATTAGATAAAAACTTAAGTACAGTATAAAATGGTTAACTGAACAATTGTGTGATGTTATAACGATTCAAAATGATGAAACTTATAGTGCTGGTTATCATCGCTTACTCCACAGCAGGTTTGTTTGTAAAACTATTATCACTAAAACAGAAAAATTAATTCCTACATTGACGATATAGCTCTTCCCACTACTAAAACCGGCACTAACGTAAGTCATAATTGGAGGATTGTTGGCGGTACTATCGCAGCCGATGGAGCTTATCCTTTCATTGTTTCTTTGAGATCGCCTGCAGATATCCACATATGTGGCGGTACCATTCTTAACAATGAATTCATACTAACAGCAGCTCATTGTATCGTGAGGTAAACTATTTTTTTCTAATAAAATAAACACAAAATTAATTAGATGTTTGATTACAGTTATTCAGCTTCCGATATAACTGTTGTTGTTGGAACCAATAGTTTAGATTCAGGAGGTACAACTATTACACCTACTCGACTAATTGCCCATGCAGATTTCGATCTGAGCCAGCGCCCTTACGATATCGGCGTAATTCAATTATCAAGCTCTTTAACTTATTCATCACATATTGCACAAGTTTCATTAAATACAGCTGATGTTGGAGTAATTTCTGCCATCCTCGTTGGTTGGGGAAGAACCACTACGGAAGGAGAACTTTCCAACGAGCTACAGGAAATCGCCACCAATACTATCAGTTTTTCTGATTGCCAAGCGGTATGGGGTAGTAGAGTAACTGAGAGTCATATTTGTGCATTTACCAGAGCTGGGGAAGGAGCATGTAATGGTGACTCTGGTGGTCCACTGCTGCGAGCTAGTGATCTTAAACAAATTGGTATAGTTTCATTCAGTATTGCTTGTGCTCAAGGTTATCCAGATGTTTATGCTAGTGTATCATGGTACAATAGCTGGATTGAAACTGCTATTGCATCATAACTAAAACAAGTGATAGGTAATTTATATTGTGTAAGTGGAAAAGCTTTAATAAAGTTTTGATATTTATAAATGCTTCTTTTAATACAAACTGCAAAGAACCTGTTATTGCCACTAAATAAGAGACTTCACATTCCAGTCTGTTTTGTACTGCGAGATTCAAATAAATGTCAATTCCACGTCCATAGATAGTAGTAAGTTGAAAGTAAATCTTGGTTGTTTCTAATGAGGATTTGAATCAAATTTACATATAGCGGAACACAAGAAAGTAAACCAACCTGTCAAAAATAAGGAAAACATAACCTATATTTAACTTCGCACTGTTAAATTTGCATCATTACTAAATTATGATTCTAACTTTGACTTTTTCTTTGTACGAATTGGTACTTCCACAGTTTTGTTTTCTGTAAGAACAGTCTTACCACCAGATGACTTGTCTTTCCATTTCTCGAAAGCTGTGAACTACTGCCTAAATCTCGTTGTACTCTATTTTGAACTTTTTTTAATATTACAAACCCTACAGTTTAAATGTTAAACAATAAAAATACCTTTCTACAATCTACAGATTTATTGTATCAGTCACACATATCACATGCATAAATTTTTATATTATTTTATTTATTGAATCTATGATGCAATAGCACTCTGGATCCAGCTATTGTACGAAGATACTCTAGCGTAAACATCTGGGAATCCTTGGGCGCAGGCAACACCGAACGAAACGATACCAAGTTGAGCAAGATCGCTAGCACGGACCAATGGACCACCTGAGTCACCGTTGCATGCTCCCTGTCCGGATCTGGTGAAAGCGCAAATTTGGTTGCTGCTAACACTGCTGCCCCAAACAGATTGACAAGCAGCTGTAGTAATAGTGTTGGTTGAGAGTTCTTGCAAATTGTTAGGGATTGAACCACCAGTGCTCGTTCTGCCCCAACCGATCAGGATAGCGGAAACTGCTCCAACATCAGCAGTGTTAAGCGAAACGGCAGCGATGCTGGATGAGTAAGAGATTGAAGAGGCCAATTGAATTACACCGACATCGTTAGCAATGGTGTTAGGATTGTAACTTCCGTGGACGAGAAGCCTGCTAGATCTAAGGGTACTTCCTCCAGAAGCTAAGGTGTTAGTTCCAACAACAGCGTTTACATTAGAAGCAGAAGAGCTAGAATTGAATGTCAGCATATTAGCTTATATATAAATCATAAAGTATAAATTATGTTTACCCGACAAGACAGTGAGCAGCAGTGAGTACCCACAAGTTGTTGATGATGCTACCACCGCAGAAATGGCTGTTTGAGGATGATCTCAACGAAACTACGAAGGGGTAAGCTCCAGTAGCTGCAGCTGAACCGCCAACAACCTTCCAGTCACCAGACATATCAATTCTGGTGTCAATGGTTGGCACCGCTAGAAAACAAAAGTTTAGAATTGAATTTTATGAACAGTAAATAATATTTTTGAAGGACTACCTGCCGCGAAGGAGACGAGAGCGAGAAGTACTGCGAACTTGATCATCTTGAATAGTTCTGATGCCTGCTGATAGTTTAATTTCTCATTTTATAGTAAACCTAAACGATTTTATCTATTGGAATCGAAGAAACTTTTTGCAACAACATTTTTTACTAAATTTTTGCACATTGTTACATCTACATATAAAATCCGAAAGCAACTTGAATATTATCTATAATTTTCATTGTTTTATCAGTTACAGAAAATAGGTCATGTTATCATAACGATAAGTTATTGCCTGATCAATCAACAAACTACGGTAGTGTACCGAATACTTGAGTATAGTTTTGACAGCTAAAAATGGGAACTTATTTAAAACAATAGGGCATTAATGTTTAATGGAATGAACTACGTGAATCTAGTAAGTTATATTTTTATATATTGCACTGATACGTAAAAAAGAGCCAGACGTAAAATTGTAATCATACGACTTTGAAGAATTGAAAAACAATGGAGAATTAAGACTATTTACATTTCAATTGTAATAGAGGAGTGAAAAAATTTGTATTTGGAAATAATGTTGTGAAAGTAATATTGTCAGTT
This sequence comes from Popillia japonica, assembly GCA_004785975.1. Classification (NCBI taxonomy): domain Eukaryota; kingdom Metazoa; phylum Arthropoda; class Insecta; order Coleoptera; family Scarabaeidae; genus Popillia; species Popillia japonica. The sequence continues at coordinate 39,532 of SMLS01073143.1, read as the reverse complement.
TATTAAATCTTGTTCTTTCTTCTCGTTTGGTTCTCAAAAATTTTCTCTTTTTGTTTGTGTTGGATATAATTTAATGGCGTTCTCAGATTATGTGTTCCTCATTGCTTTCTTTCGTCTTTCTTATAACTCCCTCAATTTCTTTTATTGATCAACTTTGCTTTTGAATTATTCAGTATTTTTTGCTTTGATGCAATGACCTTGGAATGAATTATAAGTAACATTTCTAAAGCTCACCTATTGGTCTTGACAGCAGAGTAGCTTCTACACTCTCTTTGAATGTTGGTTTACAACCAGTCTACTGAGAGATTACACTGCCCTAATTCTCTACATAAGCTGTCAATATCTTAAGTAAAACTCAGTTCCTAATTATTCCAGGCTTGTTTTGGTTCTACACTCGAACCAGTTTAGAATCGTTCTGAACGTGCGACCAAATAAAAGTTATGTTAAATATTAGTCATACAGATTGTCTACGATTATGATGGTCTACTATTAGAACTGGTTCTGAACCAGTTAAGAATACGAAACCAAAAGAACCCTTAAGACACCATTTTCTTAAAGCAATTTTCAGCCGCATCTTAATCGCGTTTAGAGGGGATATTTCTTCAGATCTATATAGACTACTTATGCCAGAGAGCTAGATCATCTATGGCGGGGCTCTCCGCACTCGTCAGTCTACCGCAGGACGAAATGATTAGGAAATACAGCTTTTTCAGAATTACAGAATTTTCTCGTGTAGCTAAGCAACGAGAGAAAGTAGGGAGGAAAACTATCCAACTACTCCCTAAAGACAAATACCATGCTTGCAAAAATGATCAAGGAACAGGGGCCAGGAACCAAATACTCAGAGCCGATGGGAACATATCCCAGCAGAGACTAATGCTATTGGAAGATGTGCTCAACTGAATGTTGACAAGAACTATAGATTAGATTAGATTAGATTAGGGGTGGCCCTACGGGCCTCTTTCACCGCGACCTTCCCGGTCTATTGTGATCCCCAGTAATCCTAGAAGGCGCCCTCTAACTTTGCCCTCTTTATGAGGCTTAACGTCCTTGAGAACGGCTCCTGTATGTAGCTCTGTGCTGTGGAATATTCTGTGCCCAAAATAAGAAACCTTGTCCTTGCCAGGCCTTAGCAGTGGCACAGTAGACGGACTGGGGTTTCCTCCCTTTCCTTGCAGAATCTGCACAAGGCATCTTCCGCTAGGCCTATGTTGTACATATGCCTATTTAGTCTACAGTGACCTGTCAAAAGGCCTACTAACATTTTGACGGTTTTCCTGTCTTTATCTAGTAGGTCTCTAGTGAATTCAGGCTTCTGTTCTCTTAGGAACTCTTTTGCCTGTCTTTGCCCAGGTGATTTTCGCCACCAATCCCTGGACGTACTGTGAATCCATTCGTTGATGGATTTTCTAATTTGTGATTTGGTGGTGCCGAAGGATGGGGCGGGCCCGACGAATTGCCTCGACGAACCTTGTCTGGCCAGGTCGTCTGCCGCCTCCTTACCCTTCACACCCTCGTGGCTGGGAACCCAGGCCAACGTTAGTTTCCTTTGGGAATCCACCTCGTTTAAGGCGTTAACGCAGTCCCAAACCAGTTTGGAGTCAACACTTGCTGAACTGATCGCTTTAAGTGCTGCTTGGCTGTCCGAGAAGATGGCGACGCTTTTACCGACCTCGGTCCATCTTTCCACTTCTCTGACGCAATGGTGGATTGCTGCTACCTCAGCTTGAAAGACCGTTGTGTCTTTGCTGAAGCTTATCCAGAGAGCCTTTCTGGGCTTTCCTCCATATATGCCGGCTCCTACACCATGTTCGGTTTTGCCGTCTGTATACCAGTTCGAGTCCGCTCTTATCGGAGAGCCTTTCTCCCAGTCCTTCTTGTCTGGTATTATAACCTGATATTTCTTATCAAAGTTGAATTTCTGAACCATGGAGTCACTTGGCGCCCCCGTGAGGGGTGCCTCCTTGAGTACATTCATCAGTTTTTGGTATTCAGCACCGTGCGATTTACTTATCGGCACTTGTTTATACGCCAACCTATGTGCTGTGGACCCCGCAGCTCCTTGGATGTAGATATGTAGCGGTGGCAGGTTTAGGATAACCTCCAACGCCGCAGTGGGGGCGGACCTCATCGCGCCGGTGGTGCAGAGGCAGGCTAGTCTCTGAACCCCACCCAGCGCTCTGGCCGCCCCCACCTGCTGCGCCTTTGGCCACCATACTACTGCTCCGTAGGTTATCATGGGTCGAACTACCCTTGTGTATAGTCATTTTGGGCCTAAGGCCCCAATTCCTCCCGCAAAGCCTCCTGCATCTTTCTAGGGCAATGGTATCCTTGCTGGTTGTTTTTTGGATGTGTGTGTTCCATGTAAGTCTTTGATCGAACCATACCCCAAGGTATTTCGCTTCTTTGACATATGGAATCCTTTCACCTCCTAGCACTAATGGTTGTAAGCCTTTTACTGTTCTTTTTCTAGTGAAGGTGATAACTTGTGTCTTTTGAGCGTTGACTGATAGCCGCTCTTGTTTACAGTTATCCACCACATTGATTGCGGTTTGCATTCGTTCCACCAAGACCTCGGGGAACCGACCTCTAACAACTATTGTGATGTCGTCTGCGAAGCCCAGGCAATGAAAGCCCTTGCTGTTCAGATTGCGGATTAGGTCATCCACTAGGACGGCCCACAAAAGGCGAGATAGGACCCTCTCCTCGTCCCCCTTCCCCCCTCTCTGCGGGCAACCCCCTCCCACCACTGCTATAATGGTAGCCTCGCCTATTGTGGATGTAATTATCCTATTTTCCAGGCTAGCCTTTATCCATTGCAGAAGCGTCGGTGTGACGCCTTTTCTTCGTAATGCCTCGATGATTGAGTTTGTGGTAGCATTGTTAAATGCTCCTTCTATATCCGGGAAGGTCGCCATAGCTACTTCTTTGTCATCTAGAGACTTTGAAATTAGCCTGTTGAGATAGTCTAGTGCGGTCTCCGTGGATTTACCGGATTGATAGGCATATTGCCTATTGCTGAGTGGCTGACTGCTCACCACGGTATCTCTTATAAACCTGTCCACTAGCCTTTCCAAGGTCTTTAGTAAGAATGATGACAGGCTTATTGGTCTGAATGACTTTGACGTTTGATCAGTGGTTTTACCTACTTTGGGTAGGTAGATTACTCTCACCTTTTGCCATGCAGAAGGTACGCACCCCTAGGCTATGCTCGCTCTGAAGATTTTTGTGAGATGTGGCATTAGTACTTCCATCCCTTGAACTATAGGAGAGAAAGCATTGCAATTTTCTCCGACAGTCAAGCAGCTAAAACGCTAAAAAGTTCTAACACCACCAGATCACGAGATTAATCTGGGATTGCTTAGGGAAACAAAACAATCTAGGCAGAGACAACAGAGTTGCATTATGCTGGGTACCAGGATACACTGGAAGCAGTGGCAACGAAAAAACTAATCTATTAGTAACGCAGGCCGCCACAACATCGTTTATGGGACCGGAACAAGCAGAAGCTCATAGCAGCAGTCTGGGAAAATCTTCCTGGTCTAGGACAAAGTATTCACTACAAATTTCAATAAACACTACCACCTTGGGAAACACATCCAACTGCTCGGCTATTGTAGCAACTCGTGCCAATTAGTTTGGCCAAGCTGTCAATGACGAGGGAAAAATACCCTCTTAAAAACCATTACAGCTACTACAGTTTATTGAAGCCCTGAGAGTAGACGGTAAGGTATAGCTGCGGACAATGTCACCTTCAACTTAAATTCTAATTTTAATGTAGACTACCTAGAGGCATTTTGCTGCTAAAAGCATCATCTCTACTGTAAGAAGTGTAGAAAACTGGAGAAATTTTGATGTTAACCAATGTGTTTGAGTTATTGCACTTGGTGGTTTTTGTTGTGTGTACGTACCCCATATAAAGTGGTCAGATGTTCTTATAGATATGTCTAATACTTGTAGTAGATTATACCTGCCGAAAGGCTCCAACATAAGGAAAATAAGTTTTTGTACTACATTAGTAAGGTAACAAATTATTTCCACCTACTCCAACTGTGTAATTAATTTTCAGGCAATTTTTCTAATAACACCCACATTGTTTCGTACAACTGATAACAGTATTGAATGAAACACAATACTCTATCAATTCTAAATAACATTACCGGTAAAGGTATCAGAACTTTTGCAAAAAATGTTAAATCTCAACAGATAAGATAGTTCTAGTGTAATATAAAAGGAGGAACTAAACTATCAGACGGCATCAGAATCATTCAAGATGATCAAGTTTGCAGTACTTCTCGCTCTCGTCTCCTTCGCAGCAGGTAGTCCTTCAAAAATATTATTTATTCTTCATAAAATCTAATTCAAAACTTTTATTTTCTAGCGGTGCCAACCATTGACACCAGAATTGATATGTCTGGTGACTGGAGGGTTGTTGGCGGTTCAGCTGCAGCTACTGGAGCTTACCCCTTCATCGTTTCGTTGAGATCATCCTCAAACAGCCATTTCTGCGGTGGTAGCATCATCAACAACTTGTGGGTACTCACTGCTGCTCACTGTCTTGTCGGGTAAATATAACTTATACTCTACGAATTATATGTAAGCTTATATGCTGACATTCAATACTAGCTCTTCCGCTTCGAACGTAAACGCTGTTGTTGGAACTAACACCTTAGCATCTGGTGGAAGTACTCTTAGATCTAGCCGACTCCTCGTCCACGGAAGTTACAATCCTAACACAATTGCCAACGATGTCGGTGTAATCCAATTGGCTTCTTCAATCTCATACTCATCTAGCATCGCTGCTGTTTCGCTTAATACTGCTGATGTTGGAGCAGTCTCCGCTATCCTTATCGGCTGGGGCAGAACGAGCACTGGTGGTTCAATCCCTAACAACTTGCAACAACTCTCCACCAACACTATTACTACAGCTGCTTGTCAATCTGTTTGGGGCAGCAGTGTAAGCAGCAACCAAATTTGCGCTTTCACCAGATCCGGACAGGGAGCATGCAACGGTGACTCAGGTGGTCCATTGGTCCGTGCTAGCGATCTTGCTCAACTTGGTATCGTTTCATTTGGTATTGCCTGCGCTCAAGGATACCCAGATGTTTACGCTAGAGTATCTTCTTACAATAGCTGGATCCAAAGTGCTATTTCATCATAAATGAAATAACATGAATGATATAAAAGTGTTTGCCTGTGTCACTGAATCAATAAATTTATATTTGGAAAACAAGTATTTTTACTGTTTAATGTAATCTAGATAAATACGCTACATAAGCATAGTAATAAAAATATGAAGGTACATACATGCACTATGTGCATATGTTATATATTATCAGAACTGCTACCTTATTAGTTCTTAAAACAATCTAAATATTGGGCAACGCCTTTTTTAATGCGTAAAGAAACACACTTAAAAAAATGCGATTAATAACAAAAGCGATATTATTAATTATTGATTATCCTTGATTGAATTATTATGTTTATGTAATTGCATAAGGTAATCAAGACGTTTCGGTTAAGGTTACCCGGCGGAAGCTACAGGAAGGTCTCATTGATAAACATAGTGATCACTATTTATGAGTATTAATAAATTAATATAATACGCATAATGGGAGATCTTTATTTGTTATTACCAAGATTTACAACACAATATGTTTAACAAATAATTGCTTGCTGTGGAGTAGATTTATTTGATCACATAACATACAAGGAGAGTATGGAAGGAAGACGTAAGGCCAGAACAATGAAACAACTCAGTAATATGTCCGATCCCTAAGAAAGGAGATATAACTCTATGCGAAAACCATAGAGGAATAGCCTTGTTAGAAGTGGTATCCAAGATATTAGCGATACTTATACGATACACACTTAAGTGCGATTAAAGAACTACGAAAATGAAATAATAGCAGAATATCAAAGAAATTTTAGAGCAAGGAGATTAACAGTTAATCAAATATTTACATTGAAAATAATACAGCAGTTATGAACAAAACTTAAGTCTACATATGCTATTTATAGACTTTAAACAGGCATATAACTCAATCTCCAGAAGGTGACTGATCGAGGCGCTCAGACCTCTAGGAATACCAAACAAATTGATAAAATAGGTAGAAATTACGCTGAAGCAAACAGATAGCCAAGTCATAGTAGAAGAAAGTTTCTCAAAACAGTTTTCAGTGAGTAGGGAACTCAGACAAGGTGACTCCTTCTTGACAAATTTATTTAACCTAGTTCTTGAACAGATCATGAGAAAACGTAAACATACACAGAGCGGGACTGATTTGCCACCATAAGGAACAATATATTGGATACGGCTATGGCATAGTATTGATCACAAGATCCAAAAAAAACTAGAACAGGTTTTCCAAAAGTTGATGGAAATATACGATCGGTAAGGTAAAGCAGTTTTCATATTTGCGGACCATCATTACCAATAATAATCAGGAAGACGTGGAGATACACCAACGCGTATTAAAAGGTTACAGAGTAGTGGGATCATTATCAAGAATGTTAAAAGCAAGAAATGTATCCAGGGCAACCAAGATACGCATTTACGAAACAATTACACCACCTGTGGTTTTGTACGTTTATGAAACTTGGACAACTACCAGAGCTAGGAAAAATAGATTGGAAATTTGGGAACGAAAATTCATAGAGAAGGCGAACAAATGTGGAAGTAAAGACCTTCTACGGAATACCAACAATAATTAGCAAAATTAAGGCTCGGAGAAGCAGATGGCTAGGACACATCATTAGAATGCCGGATGATGGGGTGGTAAAAAGGGCCGCCCATGAGGAAGTACGGGGTAAGAAGAGAAGAGGACGCCCGAAAGAGAAATGGTATCAACAAGTGAAAAAATATATCGAGAAAATTGGAATCAGTGATAGAAGGGATAGAGCAAAGGGCCAGAGAAAGTGTAGGGAATTGGTGAAGAAGAAGAAGCTAGAGGCCTTCAATGCCGGTAGCGCTAATATGTATAACATACATGGTGTTTCAAATTCATAGGCAAACATGAACATCTCCAAAGCTGTGAAAGTGGCTACATCAATACTTACCAAGAGTATTTGCGGGAGTGGAACAAAAACTACTAATTTACTAATTTTTTTCTAAAAATCTTGAGAGAAGTAATTCTCACGTGTTAGACAAGTGAGAATTACCACCAAAACACTGAATCAATTATACATAATAGAAGGTCAGGTTTTTGCCTTGTAGCATGATTGGCACGTCTAGTTAGCATAGGCTTGCGTAGACTTTCCTCACCTATCTTTCATTTCTGAAAAAACCATTGTCATTAGTGGCGAAACATTGAGCTTGTAATTACTATCCTCTTGTTTTTATTTTCTTCAATTAGAATATTTTTAGAATTCTAGCGTTTCCGGTTGTTGGTTTTTGACGTTAGACTTTGACAATAAATCTTTGAGAACACCTATTTTCCATAGCACACTACATAAGTATCAATGAACTATATGTGTATCTTGCAATAAAACCAAATTATCTCCAAAACTATCAATGACAAGTACACCGTGTCCGTAAATGTTTGAAGCTGTGGCAGCTACTGTGAAGTTTTGTTAGATCTTACCAAACGTGGACGGTCTAGCCACATTAACGATGATAGTCTTAAACCGTATTTTCAGAGAAAGAACGAGTTATCCATAGATGCGGATTGCCTAATGTGGGCATCTAGAATAATAATTCCTAGCAGCTTAAGATCTGAAATACTGCAGTTATTACATGATCAACATCCTGGAATAATGAGGATAAAAAGGACAGCTCGGGACGAAGTCTGGTGGCCAGATATTGATGGGGATTTAAAAACCATGGTTAAGTCATGTCCAGAATGTCAGACATTTTTACATTTGAAGAGACAGAATTCCTATTAGTGGTCGACAGCACTTCAAAATGGTTAGATGTATGTCATGAAAAATGCGCAAGCGCAAATTTCACAATAGAGAAGCTTAGACATAGTTTCGCCATAATGAGGTTGCCTAAATATATCGTCTTAGATAATGGCCCTCCATTTGGTAGTATAACCTTTCAACAGTGTTCTATGTCCAACGGAATTATATTCACCACCGTATCACCCCCAATCAAATGGGTTAGCGGGGAAAACTGCGGATACCATCAAGAGGACTCTAAAGAAGCAGTTACAATCAAAGAAGGAATCCCTGCAACATTCCATTGGCAACTTCCTATTCGCATATCGAAACACAACAAATCGCAGTTCCAGTGAGCTTATATTTAAGTAGTTACCAAGAACAAAACTGTCATTATTAAGACCAAGAGAAGCCGAGAGGATAATAACGAAAGGAAAGGAAAATATTTTACGGTAAATGAAAAAGTATATGCGTACATGACATTGGAAAAGATATGGATACCCGGGAAGATTGTAAAAGTACTAACAAGTAATACTTACCTTGTGTTGGTCAGTGATAAGGTTCGCCGCATGCATGTAGATCATCTTAAAAAAGATAATACGTTACCGGCAAACTTGCTTATTACAAATCTGCCGTACAGTAGCCCGCAATGTCCTGCTGAAGAAACAGAAAAGTCCAACTTACCTGTAGTTTCGAATGACATACCAACAGCGATATTCACAGAGAATAAAGACTTGCGTACGGATATTTCTGTCCCACCTTTACCTTGTCAATTCCCCACAACAACCCCTGAACTAAGACGTTCACAAAGAACTATTGGACCGCCTGAAAGATTAGATTTATAAGTAAATGTAGTAAGTCACATGTAAGGAAAGGGTAGTGGTATATCACATTCAAAAACCGCGCCAAAAGCTACTGTATCTGTCCTTACATTAGGATTAGTCAGTTAGATTACGATATGTATGATATAATAATATAGTGTAGTAAGACATGTGTCGTTTTAACCAAGAAAATAAACAGTTAGAACTAAGTAAAGGAGTGTGTATTCTTTCAATAGTAAATACATAACAAACCTTATTGTTAAAAGATTCTTGGATATATCCTTCAGCAACGTTGGATGACTTCCATCGGCCATGCCTCTTTAAACTAGACACCGACAAAAGGAATGACCAGTATATTCTGTCGCATTTACCAAGTTCAAATAAGTAGCAACAATTTGAGGCACTTTTAAATTGATGTATTTCTACCACTTGTCTACAACCCTTTCCGCTTTGATATTTAAAGAAAAATCACTCACTGTTCATATTTTCTGGTCTTAACAAAACATACTTTCGATAAACATTCAAGTACACCAGATTAATTACAAATGATCTTGGTTTGTGGGTGTTCGAATCAGGTATGCTAATTAAAAGCTTAGATTCAAGGTCTTCTACATCGTGTCCAGTCATTCGGACTCATCCATTCTACAGGCCCCAGACATACCAAACGTTAAAGCCACCTAAAAAATAAATAAATGTGTTTAATTGCAAGGGTTGACTTCAACATTGAATAATTGACCCACAATGTTGAAGATTTCATCTTTAAGCAAAGGTCTAGAAAGTATACCATTAAGTACAACATTTTTCGAGAAAGAGGTGGTGTTTTTACGCTTGCGATAGTCCATAAAACGTTTATATGCATATTCGTACCTTTCTCTTGATTTCTTTGGCAATAATTATAATGAAGCAGTATTCACTGCCTCAACCAGCCTGGAGGAGTCCCAGATATGGAAAATTCAATATCACTTATCATTTTACACTGTTTTGCTTTCGAAAAAACCAGCAATTAAATTTATATGCGTCATGTTTGACAATTCAACATTAATACGTTTCCATAGCAACGCAACCAAAAACCTTATATTACGAATTTCAAAATATTTATTTATGAATAAATTATTCGCGATTTCTTCAAAATTAATTAATATCTGTCGAATTTCAAACGATCTGCGGCAAAATAGTATGTTTGCCTCCTAGGAAAAACCACATTCCTGAACTCTGTGTTGCCAAGTCTCGGCTTCCGCCTCGACTTCGCAAACGTCACTGTCGTCCGGGAATGTTAGGCTTTTCTTACGCGGTAAACAATATACTACTTTTGACATGCCAAAGCAAACCGGATAAAAACGATGATAATGCTTCAGAAACAAATCTTGAAAACCTGACAACTGTGACGAAATATGCAATTAAACAATCATATCGATTAGTCATAGGAATTATTTTTGCTGTATTGGCTATACTAAATTTCATAGATTGGAAGAGAAGTGAACGTTCGGTAAGAGCAAACTAACCCCCTAAAATAGATTGCTTTCCAAAACAACAAAGAAATTCTAAAATAACGTATTGTATTAGTAAAATTATAAAAATAACAACAATCAAAAACTCTATTTTTATTTTATCAAACAGATTCGATTAGTTATCCTTATCACCAACACTTTGTAACTTCACTCCGTCTATTTCAAGCCACCCACTTGTCTTTGCCACAAGACGGATAAATCATTATATTAGAGATCAGATAATTTGATTGAAAAAAAGTCCCGTAATAAATATGATCTTCGCAACATTAATCCCCTCTTCTTCAGATAAGCAACACGCAGTTTTATCTGCCAATAACAAAGAACATGTGAAGATAAGATCATCTCACTCAAATATATAAAACACGGCTGAAAAAATCGTACGGTATCAGAATCATCGAAAATGTTCAAGTTCGTAGCACTTTTGGGATTGGTGGCGCTTGCAGCTGGTAAGTTATGTCTACCGTATTAACATGTAAATTCTTCTAAAGTAGCATTTATTTTGGACGACAGCTCTGCCAACTTTTCCTACTGAGGACAACAGAATTGATGTCAATGGTGACTGGAGAGTAGTTGGTGGTTCAAATGCTCCCGATGGTGCCTATCCATTCATTGTTTCGTTGAGGTCAGCCGCTAACAGCCATTTCTGTGGTGGTTCTATTGTTAATGCTAATTACGTTTTGACTGCTGCTCATTGTATTGTGGGGTAAGTATTTTTGCAAAGTTTGAAACATTCTAATTTTATAGTACGATAACAAGATATGTTTTCTTTATAGCCGCACAACAGCTAACACTCAAGTCATAGCTGGAACAAACACATTGAACGCTGGTGGCGTTACCATTGGCTCCTCTAGTCTTATCACTCACGCAAATTACAATTCCGCGACTATCCAAAACGACATCGCTCTTATCCGTGTAGCTTCACCAATCCAATTCACCAATGTAATATCTAGCATCACCCTTAATACCGCTGATGTTGGAGCTGCGGACTCGATCTTGATCGGTTGGGGCAGAACAGTTACCGGTGGACCACTCCCAAATAGTCTACAACGATTGGACACACGTACAATCACCCACGCTCAATGCCAACAAACATGGGGTAACCAAGTACAACCAAACCAAATTTGCGCATTGACTGTAGCCGGTGAAGGTGCCTGCAACGGTGATTCTGGTGGTCCATTGATCCTAACCAGTAGCAGGGTTCATATTGGTATTGTTTCATTCGGTGTAGCTTGCGCCCAAGGATTCCCAGATGTCTACACTAGAACGTCTGCCTTCAGCTCCTGGATTCAAAGCAACATGTCATAAATATAAAATCAAGTACTTATGCCATTGAATGTTGTTTATAATATCTAAACAAACAAAATTAAACTGAAATATTATACTTTAGTTCCTAGAATTGTGATTAATTTTCTGTGAAAATTTATCTGATTTACTTCTAAATACAACCATCACTCAAAATTATTTTTTAACTTGAATTTGAATTCTGACATACAGCTGCACTTTCAGAAGACTAAGTTCGTTTTGGTGTCAAAGTATAGTTTTAGGTGTACAGTGACGACCAAAAGTGAGAGATCACTGAAATATGTGAAATTAATAAATATAAGTATTAAAACAAATTTTAACAAGCAAAGATTAGTAACCACAGGCAATTATTGGAAGTTATTTTAGAACATTTACTACTTTTGTGAATTTATCTTATCTTGGTAGTATGGTGTATCACACACCATAATGCTGCGGTAAAAATTTATCTTAACAGAAATTAGATCATCCAATTGTAAGAAATGTGAAATGTATACAGGGTGTCCAAAGTTATCGGTACACTATTGTTACCTTAGTTATTTCTGTAGCTACGATTTTAGTTAAATGAGCAAATTATTAGTGTTGTTAACGCTGATTGCTATGAACAAACAATTGAATAACGCTGTCCCGAGAAATTTCGAAATTTATATTTTTTTAAATGGAAACGCCTGTGTATTTGTACATATTTTCAATGAGCATAGTATTTTGACCAAAAAATTTGCAGTACATAACTATGCTTAATGTAAAAATGAACAAATGAGAAGAGTTCAAAGTTTAAAAAATTTGTTAACATGTAATTCTATGTAGGTGATGGATAATAAAATATTACATTAACAGTAAAATAAAAACAACAAACACAATAGGTAATCAAATAAATTTCCCATTTTGCCTAATTCGATAAATGTTCGAAGACCTTGCCGTGGTGTTCAATACATTCTCGACTCTCGCGATAACGGTTTGTGTGGCTTTTCGACTAGTTGGACCAGAAATATTATTTAACGTTTGCCTGATACTAGTATGAAGTTCCATCATATTTTGACATCGCTACTTGTAAACCTTTTTCTTCACAAAACCTCTAAAGATGAAAAACGAGAGGTGTCAAGTCAGGAGAGCGTGAAGGCCAACGAATAGGTTCCTTGGTTCCTATCTATTTTTGATTAAACGTATTGTTTGACAAATTGGTAGTATTAGCGAAATTATGGGGCGCTGCTCCATCCTGTTAACAATAAATATACAGCCTATCAAGCAGTGGCATACCATCTAAAAGATCACTCCGAATTTCTTTCTTGTCGAATTTGAAAAGTTAGATTGATCAGACCATAGAATGTAATTAAAGTTATCTGAACGTCCATTACAAAAACATCTCAACTGATTACAGAAAACTTATTTTGTTTCTGCATCGCCGGGAAGAACAGTCTGAACTTTGTGGGTCCGCATTTAGTGCTTTTTTATAATAGCGTGCACTGTACTCTTTTGAAAATCTAATTATCTGGTGCAACCTCGTATGGATTTTTCTGGATTGATTTCAAAAAAAGCCAACACGTTTACTTCTGTTTCTTCGTTTATTATCAAATTCATTTTCTTTCTTCGTCTCCTAAATGTATCTTCATTACTTCGAAATTTTCTGTACAATCTTTGAAAATAGAACTGGAAATAATATTTGGCGTGAGTACTTGCACTTCTTCCATAATTCTTAACCTTAAATTATTTAAATGGTCGAGTGGTTGTAAATAAACCTTAGACTTTAGATATCCCCACAAGAAAATGGAGGAAAATCAGGTGATCTAGCAAGCCATTCAACAGTACCTCTTCAGTCAATCCACTTCTTGGAGAATACACGGTCTAATACATTCCGCGGAGAATGGGGTGAGGTTCCGTCTTGTTGGTACCAGGCGGCCTCTGGTAATTGCCCTTCTTCCATTAATGCAGGAATAATTTGTTCTTCTAGAAGATCTTAATAATTTTCACCGATCCTTTCACCGCTTCCAAAAAAAAAGGACCGACAATTTTGATAAATACCAGCCCAGACATTCAATTTTTCGGGATATTGAGTGTGAGCTTCTTGCACCTAATGTGGATTAGTTTACGACCAATAACGACAGTTGTACCGATTAACCGTAACGTTCCAACAAAAGGTAGCCTCGACAGAAAATACAATATTAATTGGGATCACAGTTACAAATATTCATCGTGATTTCACAAAACTGCTATCTCCGACCAAAATCATCTTCAGACAACTAAAGAACGCGTTATTGGTTGTCGATTTGGATGTATACCATTAAATAAATTACGTAGTTCGTTGTAGGATCACTAAAACCAATCTTCATTAAAACTTCAATGTGTTCGCTTTCATTTAATTGCATCATTTTGAGCACAAACTACTGGAAACACTACAGTTTCTCATTTGACAGCTACAATTGTTCTTTATCAGAGCTCTATTTTTGTTTTCTTAGGTCACTAAGATCTCAATTAAGAGTACTAACAACGGCTTCTAATCTTTTATTGTACGTAATATCTTTATCGATAATTATAATTAATGCACATAACTATACATTTTTCCATTTGTAATTAAATGGCCTATTCGTTTTTAACACAATATACAGGGTATTCCATTTAAAATTTGAAAGTTGAATGCAACTTCCGGTTTAACCGGAAGTTGTATTATAATTCTGATAGCTTCATTCTATGCTGAATAATGGATAATATGCAATAATACCGAATTTGGTAGAAATATCTTCAAAACTGCTTGAGATATTTAAGTGTTTCCATACTTTTGCCCACCACTGTATGTAAACAGTAGACCGTTTTTAATGACAGCAAAAATGTAGCAACAAATCTAATACATGCGGTCCACTTGACTAAAATTAATACTTATATATATTTTCTACGTAGGTATACAAATCCTTGTACTTATCTTACTATAAAAACAAAACGATAACTTCTAATTATCTAGAAGATTACAGCGTTAAATTATCTCAGCAAATACAGGAAATAACGAGGTAGGTATAATAATTATTTAATATTATTTATTCACACAAGCCGCATTACTAGCTATGCAAACGCTTCTTTCAATAAACATCAAGTTTAGGCAGTGATGGGTTTGGTTGTTTTAGTTACTGTAGTACAGCGGAGAAATTAATTATTTCACAGTATGTAATTATGTAATAGACCTCCAAAAAAAATTCATCCTCTATGAAAAAGTAGCTGAAGCTTAGTGCGTAAAAAATATGTTTTCACATTTTTTGCTTACCGAGGTTTAAATGAAAAATCAAACAATTTATAAGATCTTTCTGGTAGAGAATGAAATTATCTACAAAAATGTCTGAGAATACTGTCTAAGTGGGATAGTTTTTGAGTTTTTTCAACTAGAACTCTAACGAAATAAGGTGTTTTTCATAGAAAGTATTTTTTTACATTGAACGTCATCAGTATAACGTAGAAAATATCATGAAATCTTTAAGCTTTAACAAGACAAGATATCAAGAAAAATTGTAAGACTGCTTTTGTGTAGACCTGGAACTAGAACTGTGGTTTCTTTATGAATCTTCTCGAAAATGTTCTCCGACACCACACCAACACTAACACTATTAGCACTACATACGTATTTCAACAACCAAGTTGTCATCCTCAGTAGTAAAACTACACTGTATATAGTGTGTTAGTATAGTGTTAGAAAATAACAAGATTTTCTAATTAAGAATCCAAAACAACACAATTTTATGTATCATACCATTCAACATATAAAAAAACTTGTAAAAGAGTTTTTACAAAGGGTTATGTTTTGTCCTAAAGAGCACTATTCTAACTGTTACAGTATTGGACTTCTACCAATTAGAAATGTAAAAAGATCTTTAAAAAAACCCAACGTTTTTAGGATTAAGTAGATAAGGTATTCAAAACGGTCTGCTCTTGTCAAGTATGATTTTTTTGTCAAATAATACTATTCTAATTGTTACAATTTTCGAGTTTTATCAATTAGAAATGTGGAAAAATATTTTGACAAATCTAAAAATTCTATGCTTTAACATAATTACATATCACAGGACTTCTGAGGTTTTTTTGTAATGCATTATTTTTTTTACAATTTCAGACGAGAACTATTCTAACTGTCACAGTTTCGAGTTCTGCCAAATTAGAAATGTTTAAAAATCAAAAGAAAAACGCAAAATATTTAAACTTTTGCAAAACCAGTAATCCGAGAAAGACATGCAAAACATTAAGTTCTTTACAAGAAATTCCGAAGAACACTGTTTTAACCGACGTAATTTTCGAGTTGTACCAATTAGAAATGAGAAATAATATTTCGAAAAATGTAATTTTTTTTAAGCTTGAAAAGGCAAAGTAAACAAGGTATCAACATCGTCGTGGAACCTTCTTGATAAAACCTCAAGCTTTGTACAAGGAATTCCGAAATAGAGCTTAAAGCAGCACAGTTAAAGCACTGTCATAGTTTTCCAATCTTCCCAATTAAAAACGTGAAAAAATGGCCCGCGAAAGATAAAATCTTTAAACTTTAACAACAAGGGGTTTGAAAATGAGTGTATTTAGTTATGAACAATGCAGTTCTTATTTCTACTAGATCACAATGACGGTTATATTGACTTTTTTTAAGTAATTTTATTGTATTGCTTGCCTTAGCAAAACGTGGGAAAATATTTTAACTGGAGATACTACGTGTCAAATAATGACCACTGCGCCGATGGTTGCAGGCTTATTGGCATAAACCTGTGACTTCAGATAATCCCACAACCAGAAGTCTAAAGGCGTTAAATCGCAAGAGCGTGGAGGCCAATTCTGGTCACCAAATCGGGAAATGACACGGCCAGGAGCAAACTCTTGCAGTATGACATGTGGCACCGTCCTGCTGAAACCACATGTTATCATAGCACGATAACGTTCTACTCTCCGCTACTGCATTACCATCTTCGTTTTCGAAGAAAAACGGTCCAATTGTTCCTCCAGACCATAATGCACACCATACAGTGACCCGTTGTGGATACACTGCTTTCTGATGAATCAGTCGTGGATTTTCTGAGCCCCAAATGCGACAGTTGTGCCTATTAACGAAGCCATCGAGGTGAAAATGGGCCTCATCACTGAAAATGGTTTTGTTAGCAAAATCAGCAGATTGCTCAAGGATCCAATTGGTAAATTCTCTTCGCTGTTCATGGTCTACTGGCAGAAGTTGTTGAGTCAGTAGGATTTTGTAGGCATGCAGCTGTAAATCTTTAGTGAGAATTCGCTGAAGAATGCCTGTTGAAATGTCCAATTCTTGTGCCCGATGGCGAATTGACGTCTCTGGCCTTTCTATCACACTCTCGCGAACTACCGTGATGTTTTGTCCTGAACGAGCTCGTATCTTGTGTTTCACATCACTAACCGAACCAGTCCTTTCGAAGTTTTCCATTATTCTTTTCACAGTAGATGAATTAGGCACATTATTTCGACCGAACATTGGACGCACTTTACGAATAGTAGCAATTAAACTTTCACCATTTTGATAATAATTTTTGACAATCAGGAAGCGTTGTTCTACCGTGTAATGCTCCATGTTTACTAACTCCCATCTGTCAACTTTCGATCTGTGACGTCATAAGCATGTGACATTATGACTGTCAAACATGGCGCGCAATTCAAATCTTGCGCTGTTATTGAAACATCCTTTATTATTAGATGCTCCTTATGGTGGAATTTTCCGAAATTAACGAAATTACAACAAAGAGGAACAAATATCCCCTTGTGTTAACATGAATAGAACATGTAGAAACTTCTTATTACGCTTGATTTTCGAGAAAAACGAGAAAGTTCAGTCAAGTAGATTAGCTTAAAGATGGAAAACACGATTTTTTTTTTCTGGACCTTAGAAGACCATCTCGAGAAGGGTTCGATTTTGAATAAGGCTATTTTTGGTCAATGGTCATTATTTGACACCTAGTATCTCCAGTTAAAATATTTTCCATAATTAATGAAACACCCTGTATACTATAACCTTTTTCCTGTCTCCTTTCTTTTGAATAAATGATCTTAGTTTTATCATTTATCAAATCTAATTTTGATGTTAATGAGGAATTTGAAGACGAAATACCAAAAATATCATTTTCCATATCTAAATTCGTGGTTCTACTTACTCCATGCTTGGGAAGAATGCAACGGGACTAAATGAATCGAGGTAAAGGATACAACATACAAGGTCATGGCAAGTAGACCCATAGGAATAGTGAGTCTGCAAATAAAAGATATCTGGCTTTCATTCTTTAGAAGCAGAGGAAGACTAATAGCCACAATACAGAGACAGGAAACATAAAACCAAATCCGCACATTGACCTAGACGCACTGCCAAAACTTACAACATATTATTTCACATTTATTAATGCTGCTAATCCAAACTGTTTTATTAGAGAACTAAATGTATCTTGCATATTCACGAAAAAGTCTAAGGAATAGATAACCAATAATGCCACTACAAAATCCCATTAGATGTACCCAAACTAATCAACACTTTTGTAGCATATTGCTGAATATGCCTATCTCAATCAATTGAAAAAAAAAATGAAAAGGAACAAACTATATATTATAATATAATAAACTGTGTAGGATATTAATCATTAATTCTTTACATAAACAAATTAAAGCGAATTACGTTCTACATACATCTCGTATGCCTTTTATTAAAATTTTCAGATACTACAAATATCACAGACATAATAAAGAAATAACTAATGTAGATAAATTAAACTTGAAAATATCTCTATTTTCAACCATCACATTCCATGCATTTATATGGTCATAT
Organism: Popillia japonica; assembly: GCA_004785975.1. Taxonomy (NCBI): domain Eukaryota; kingdom Metazoa; phylum Arthropoda; class Insecta; order Coleoptera; family Scarabaeidae; genus Popillia; species Popillia japonica. The sequence continues at coordinate 21,236 of SMLS01073143.1, read as the reverse complement.
AATAAGACCTTGATAAAACATCTCAATTAAAAATATAATTATAGCCGCTCACAAATTAAAAGTTATTATTAATTTCTAATTACGCATTGTATATTACTTTCCTTAATACCACGTAGACTTTTGACTTTATTTTGTTTCATTGTCTGAACTTGATAAACGGATTTGCTTAAGCATCCAAAAGATTAATTTTTAAAACTTACGCTCCAGCTCTAATAATATCGATAAAGCTGAAATGTATATAGCTACTTGGATAATAGAATATTCGGACAATTAGTAGCTAATAATCTGTAAAGTCTAAAGAAGTTTTATTCATACTAAATAAGGCGATCTACCAAGCTTTTCAATAAACTTTTAACTCCAATATTTCATCATATTTTTTTATATCAATTTTATATACACTGTTAAAAAATTGAAGGGCACAATGAAATGATTTCTAAAGTGGTAATATTTAAACAATACTACAGAAGATATGCAATTTGCACAACATGCAACAACATGACACTGTGATATAAAGTTTTCAAACACAACCATGATAAGAGAATTAAAACAAGAAAATTTATCTCACTCTATCTCTATGGAAAAACAATTTATATCTACATATTTGTCAGATTAATTATAGTCATAGAGTGTGTTAGAAAGTCGGTCAGCTTTAACTACGCTGGGTTGCATTCTTTTCATATTGCCTCACTTACCTTGAAACTATACCCTGTTCCAGTTTCGACCTTGCGATAGCACACCTTAATCGCTTCTGCTAAATGCGTTAAAGTAAAGATGGAGCATATAAAACAAAAGCCTACTTTTTCCATTTAACATAACATGCTAAACAATTGGTTAGATGCAGTTTGATATTGGATGCCAAATAGTGACCTCTGCAGAAGGTTTTCGTCTCTAGCGTGGTTTACACTGCGAGTTACCATGGCCTACTGGTATCACCTCCTCCCAGATACCCTCTTTACTACTGAAGAAGCCATTTGCATAAGTAGCGAAACGTTGGGTTAAATGGAGAAAGATTTGCATCTTTATAAGCCTCATCCAGACATGCTTTTGTCCATTTAAGAAAATGCATGGTTTACTAGATATTTGCAAAAAATAGAAATTCTCCAAAATCTTGTCACTGCTATAACTCTTTTATTCATAAAGATAGAAAAAAAACTTTAAATATTGTTTTTAGGAAATTCAATTTCAAACAACGACATCTTCTTGAATTATTAATTTTACTTAGCATTTTTGAATTAGCAAGCAAAGTATATATTTTTTAAATAGAAACCATAGTTGGCCATGACATGTTCTAATAATGCATTTTTTTTCTGCTTGCAATGATGTAAGGGTCGTAGCACTTATTTTCATAAATAACAGCACAATACACTATTATTATGTTTAACATAAATCATGTCTTGCCATGGAAAAGAAAAGAAACTACACATATATACAAGATAAATACAATAAAAACGCTAAACAAGTAGTAGCACATACGGCACCTTTTCAACAAAGAATTAATAGCTTTCCTAATTTTGCGCCCATTTAACCTATCAAATACATTAATAACAGCTTCTAATAGTTCCTCTTGCTTTGCATATGATCGCACATATAGGAGATCTTTTATTGCTCCAAAGACGAAGAAATCTAATGGTGAAAGATCTGGGGAACGCGCAGGCCATAAAAAAGGACCATTTCTGCCGATCCGCGAGTTTAGAAATAATTCACCTAAATAGCTTTTGACCTATGCCTGATAGTTCGAGTTTAGATAATTCATCTAGAATATTGTCGAAATCTTCCCTAAAAAATTTCGAATATCGATTTCCGGTTAAAGTTTCATTAAAAATAAATAGCTCAACAAGTTGCGAACCAATAACACCACACCATAAATTGTAGCCAAACTTAATCTGGGGTCGCCTTTCTTCTAAACGGTGAGCATTTATTTGCGCCCACAGGTGTTCATTATGGCTATTGAACATGCCGCAGTTTGTGAAACGTGGTTCGTCGGTCCATAAAATCTGCATCGGAAAGTTATTTTCATAGCACATATTTACGAACCAATCATAAAAATTTAATCGTCTTTCATCTTCTCCAGACTGAAGGGTTTGACCAACAATTTTTTTATAAGGATGGTACTTATGTTTTGCTAGAATTTTCACTACTGTGCTTTGCGAGGTACCAGCGTACTGTGCAATTTGCCGCCTTGATGTTGATGGATTCTGATTAACAGCAGCTAAACCATTTATTTGTGTGATTTCATCAATATTACCCTTATTTCTAGGTTTAACAAAACTTCCAAGCTCATTTAAATTAGTGTATAAGTTCTTGAAAGTGTCTGATGATAGTTGAAGGCGATCAAAATACAATATAAAATAGCGTTCGGCGGTTTGTTTACTGTTTTGTTACAAATAATGTAACATTGGATCATATCAAGTTTCTCACGATTTGTATACGCCATAACTAACTTTGTAAAGCAACTAAATCGCTGACAAAACCAACTATAGTCACCCTAATGAACGAACTGTCAATGATGAAGTAAACATAATGCTGCAATTGTTGATATCGCGTTCTCCATTGCAAGACATGATTTTTGTTAAACATAATAATAGTGTATTGTGCTATTATTTATGAAAATAAGTGCTACCCCTCCCCCTTATATCATTACAAGCAGAAAAAAATGCACTATTAGAACATGTCATAGCCAACTATGCTTTCCGTTTAAAAAATATATACTTTGCTTGCTAACTCAAAGATGCTAAGTAAAATTAAAAATTTAAGAAGATGTGGTTGTTTGAAATTGAATTTCCTAAAAACAATATTCAAAGTTTTTTTTCTGTCTTTATGAATAAAAGAGTTATAGCACTGAAAAGGTTTTGGAGAATTTCTATGTGTTTTTTGCAAATATCTAGTAAACCACGCATTTTCTTAAATGGACAAAAACATATCTGGATGAGGCTTATAAAGATGTAAATCTTTCTCCATTTAACCTAATGCGAATAATGAAAAAACTCACCCTATATATTTTATGAACCATGACACGGTCAACACCCGAAAACACTCTTTATAGAGACTCGGGTCGTAGAAGCCTTTGATATATAGGAAATATCTGTTCTGTCAGCTGTTGCAAACTAAATTTAGTATCCTGTTAGACCGCCTTTGCTTAGTCTGAATGCTTCTATTCTATTTAGCATACTTCTTATTAAATTATCTATGAAGGGCTGAGATATGTTACGCCAAATACGACGAAAGTGGTGGCCAGGTGTTCTAATGTTAGAAACGAGAAATTAATTTGCTTTGACATCTCCGCCCAGTTCATGTCTGTTAAACAGGCTGGTCAATCCATTTACAATCCTAGCACGGTGACGGCGAGTATTATCATCAATTAGAACAAAACCTTCACCAATTCCACGAGCAAACAGGGCAATAATTGGCTCTACAACCATGTTGCGACATCTTACCGAAGTCATCGATGCATTTATTAATACCAACAAGAGACTGCAACCACCAAAACATATTCCATCCCAAACACACAGATTTTCCACCGAAGAAGTCGTTGCGACTAGAAAATTTTTATTGTATCATTGTCTTCTTTCCCTTCAAACAAATTTTCGTCCATCAGCGGCATGTAGTCGAAATCTAGATTCGTCTATGAGAAGGCAACGGCTCCAATTTACCAAATCCCAATCAAGATGTTCAATCGCCCAATGATGTCTACGTGCACGCTGTACTGTCAATTGGGGATGTTTAGCACCCCTTCTTGCCCTTTGATTACGTAAATGCAACTTTCCCACTAACTGTTTGGCCAGAAATAACTCGTCCAGTCGCTTGTCCAAAAAAAAACCTATTCATCCTTGAATCCCTGTATGTCGAGTCACTTCTTGCAGTAAGTACAATTAAATGGTCTTCAGCAGGAGTTGTGGCCCTGCTCCATGCACGACTTATGACACACACTAATGGGTCCAATTGTACGGTTTCTAATCATTTCAACGGCCTTGTAATAACGTTTCCTCGCAGTGTTTCCCTAATAACTCGTGCAACGAATTTATTAGAAACTCAATATATAAAACATCACGGTCTATAAAAGCTCTTCTATTTGCACAATTGAAATGCACAAAACTTTTCTTAATGAAACCGCCAATCCACAAAACTTTTTTTTTAATTTTTTTATGTTTTTCCCGTAGTTATTACGATTGCAGTGTTTTATAACCTATGGGTACGTACTTATTGACATTTAATAACAACGAAATTGACTCCAAAAACTCGAACGAATGTTGTGTGTAAGGCCCCAATCACACACATGTGCAAGAATGCCAATAATTTATTTCCAGATCCATTTCATTAGATAGCTTCTTTTTATATTTTTCTTTTTGTTTCTGATTCCACTATCAAAAATATTTGAAATATACTTAATTTTTGGTTTTTTTTCTTTATTTATTCTAACTTACATAGATTTTGCTATTTTTTAACTTCAGTCATATTTAGTTTATACAGTATTACTTTCAAGTACTTCATTTTACTTTTTTATTTTAATATAATGTATTATTATTGCAGCACTGTATATTTTTGGTACTTACTCTCTTTTGTATACTTTTTTTCTTTTTGTATGCCCCTTTAAAGGAATTGTATAATTCTGTTGGACAAATACACTCCTATTACTATTACAACCTTAGTATTCAATACGTGTTTTATGGAAACCGATGGCATTGGTTTGATGTCTCCATCTAATGACATCATCTCGATCAATCAGTATACTTTTTCGCTTTACCAGTTGAAATTCAACACCTATATCATATATCAATACAAAGTTCTTCGTTTGAAGTTTGGAGAATCACTATCAGCATTTATAGCACAAAGGATAACACTTAATGTAGGTGGGACATTTTCCATGAATAAGTTATGCACTTTTCGACGGACAAGTGTCTGCACATTTTCATCATATGTACATAAACGATCATTACCCTGTGTTCCTTTCCTTTTCTCTCTCTGCTTTATTAGACTTGATAAAAGTGCTTTGTTTAGTTCGTCTCGTATTTTGTATACGCTGCGGTCTGAACACTTTTCACCTTTGCTGGTTTCACAAACCGCATCACTGACAGCCATACCCTATTACATAAAGTAATTAAATCATTGCTTCTCTTTAATACTAAAGGTTTTACGTTGATGTCGTTTCCTTCACGACTCCATCTATTCTGAAGAATTGCCCTATTACTACTAAATGTGCAAAAGAAATGCGTTCTTAAAAGAATGGTTACTAAACAATATCAAAAAACTAAAGTGTGTTATCGAAATCAACACACGTAACGATTTTGACATTTGTCAAATTCATATTTGCACTCCTGGAGTTAGACCAGCACTGCCAACTGCAAACATATTAATTGATCGGGCACCATTGCTTTGAAATAAAAGAAGACAACTTATTACAAATTGCTTAAGATAATAAAAGATGTATATTATTAAGATTATTAATATTTAAGATTATTATTATTATTACTATTATTATATATCCCATAAGAGACAATACTGAAGATTGCAATGCTCTATAGATGGTGATGTCGATGTTTTCGTGCAAAAGTTGTTTGAGTTCTTGATGTGTATAATCCTATATTATTTAGTTGGTGATTTTAACTTGGATAGTTCAATTTGGTCGCGCAGCATTGGTCACTTTAGGAGATTATCTAATTTTTAGTGTCACAGCTAGCACACATCTATAGTTAACCATATGTTTTCTAATCTTTCGGGTACCTAGTGCTTGCGTAGTCGATAATATTATATCTGATCACAGGACAGTTCTTTCTGAATCGGGTAGATTGAGAACCGGTCAGGGTCGGATTAGTGGGACAAGACGACATTATACAAGTTCAGCTATTGACGCGTTTACCTTCTCTCTTATGAGTGAATCCGGACGGGAGGTCTTTAATAGTAACGATTTGAACGTACCTTTCGATAATTTTTTAAATACTTTTCTTTTTTATTTTGAGGCACATTTTCCTAAACAACTTTTACTTAAAAAAAAAATAATAGCAGATGGGTTACTGACCATGTAACAGCATCTAGTGCGCGATTGAAAGATTTACATACATAAGCTAAAGGTTCGATTCCCTGAATTACGAGAACTTTACACGGAAGCTAAAAAACATCATACTAGGCTGTAACGGGACTCTAAACGTTCATATTATCAATCAAAAATCAGTAGATCTTCAAATTTATCTCTAACCACTTGGAACCTGGTGTCGGAATTAACTAATAAACAAATAATGTCAATTACATATCTTTGTAAAACCAAGATAGGTTCTTTGTAAACCCTAAAGAGGTTGCTTCACTTTTTAATAATTTTTTTATAGATTTGCTTAAGCAGGTTTGTGATAACATTCCATCTGCAAATAATGATTATGACAGTGGTGTAAATCAATGCAGTTTTTCTTTGTTTTTGAATCCTTTTTCCTTCCCAGTTTTTCAAAAATCGTTGAATATTGTTTTTTGGATCGTTTTGTAAAGTTTTTAGATAGGGAATCATATTTTGATGGATTATCAACATGGTTTTCGATCAGATAAATCTACTGTTACTGCACTGATGGATTTTTATACCAAAATTATCTCTTTTATTGATGCAGGTGAATGCCCTGTGGGTATTTTCTGTAACCCTAGTAAGGAGTTTGACTATGTGGATCATTATAGACTTTTGTTAAATTATATTCTTATGGTGTTTGGGGTGTAGCCTATGACTGGAGGAAGTCCTATTTAAGTAATAGATGTCAGTATGTTAGTATAACCTGTAAGCAGAATGATCGTTTTTCACATTTTAAGTCGGACTATCGGAGGGTCACTTTAGGTGTCCCGCAGGGCTCTGTTTTGGGTCCTGTACTGTTTTTGCTTTACTCTAACGATTTAAGTATTCATATTTTGGATGCTTTTCTGGTCACGTACGCAAGAGAACACGTTTCTTATTTCTGATGAGAATGAAAATAATTTGCGTTTAAAGTGTCAATCGGCACTGAATTCGATGAGCGATTGGTACAGCACGAATTTGTTGCATTTGAATGCAGGTAAAACTCAGGCGGTCCGTTTTCACAATAGGCAGAAGAACTGTAATAGCATAGGACTGATAGTGGGTCCTTAAGTATTGAATAACATTGACAGCTGTCAAACATTTGAATTGGAAATGTAATTGTGGTACATTGTTCACTAAACTACATTCAATTTGCTGTTTATTTAGAAATATAAAACGTTTAATGAACTTAGGTTAGTTAATTACAATGTAACATGCCTTAGTAGGCTCTAGATTGGCCTATGGAATTTGTCTATGGGGTTTATCCAAAGCGGCAAATCAAGATTTTATTGCTCAAAAACGGATAATTAGGGTTATTACTGGTGTTTCGGCTTTTTTACGGGATTTGTTTAGGAAATTTCGTGTCTTGACTCTGGCTGGTCTTTTTGTCTCATCAGTTGATATATATTTTCACCAATAAGTAGCAGTTTAATTTAATTGGGGATATTCACAATATTGCAACCAGGCAAAAAAATAGTTTTTTTGTACCGTATGCAAGAAAAATGTTTTACGAACTCTCTGTAGAAATACGTACCTGTAAAACTTAAAATAATTTTAAATCAAAATTGAAGATATATCTGGTTGATCGCGCCCTGTATACGATCAAGGAACTAGTAGCGGTCTGATTTTGTGTTTTTGTTTAATTCCAATTGTAATTCTATTTTGACGACATACTCGTCGTTAATGTATAATTTTGATCTGTTGTGATGTTCCTTTTACATTAATGTTGTTATTAGTTGTGTTGTTATTGTTGATATTCTTGTTATTATTACATTTCACTATTTTGATACCATTTTAGTTTGGTTATAATAAATAAAATGAATACTGTAACGAGAATTTTAAATTGGAATATTCCCACCAGAGGGAACAGTGCAGTGACAAGTGACAGTAGACTAACCTTGAACACCAACGGACTTAAAAACGAACCCATCCTATCTTTAATACCAAAATTACACTAATATTATAAACTAGTGAAGAGAAAGAACTTTGGTATAAATTGGCGCCCAACGTGGGGCCGTTTTTGAAAAAGTGGTGTTATGGGTAAGAGGTTTTGAAAACAACGCGTGCTATCAGAACATTTTATAACAGTATCCCCGTGCGTGGAACATTATAAAATTGTTGTGTTGTGTTAAATAAAAAAACGTCGTTCGGTAAAAGCATCCCGTGTGGAACATTACCAAACGTGTTCATTGACATTGTGTTGAATAATAACGTCGTTCGGTGAAAAACTTCCCGCGTGGAAGTATTGGTTACGAAGTTCCTCTACTAATCCGCCAACGGACAATCAAACAGTAACGTTAACACAAGGACAATTTCAACAATTGTTACAATATGAATATTACTATTACTATTCAACAGAACGATTCCGGTCCCACAAACGAGATTGTGGGGCCGTACAATGCCTCTTGGGCCACTCTCTCCACTACAACATGTAGGGATATCAGGTTTAACATGATCGTCAAAAACCAGTGTGTTGACTCACAATGTATTTTTAACGTAAAGGCATTTTACAAGAATTGTGACAATGTGACGTCTCTGACAAATTATAATGTCATTACGATATAAGGCACTATGGTTGTGTTTCATTTGCTCACGCTGGAAATTAATTCCATTTTCATGAAGTGCTTAAACAACTATCTGACTAACCTCTAAGCTTTTCAAGTTGACTAATATTGCAGAAATCAGAAGACAAGGCACGGTGTTTAATCTGTTCAATATTATTTAGAAATGTCTGTTTTCACATTCTTTTCCAATGCGAAAAATAACATTTTGCAAATTATTAACGTATTCTTTCAGCCAAACCCCAACGTTGTTCAATTGAATATGGTTGAACAAACAAAAAAACCATACTATGCCATCGTGAATCCCCGTATAACTTAATCGCCTTCATTAAGGGATTATCCTTAAATAAAACGTACACTGATAAAATTGCACTTACATCTTCATTATTAAATAATCCATCTCCTTAATTTGGAATTAGTAACAATAATTGATATGGATTTTGTTACAATTAATTCCCTGAATGATAACAGATACCGAAATATATAAAAATAGTCCTAATACTGTAATGTTACACTATTCCTACAGTCATGTTGAAGGTAATTGCAATTCTTGCTCTAGCCGCATACGTCACTGGTAAGTACTAAATTTAATACAAAATTAACACCGCAAATTAAATTAATTATTCTTATAGCTGTTCCAGCAGTCGACAGAGTCGACCCAAGAATCGACATCAATGGTGACTGGAGAGTAGTAGGTGGCTCAAATGCCCCAGCTGGTGCCCATCCTTTCATTGTATCGCTCAGATCAAGTGCAGGAGCTCATTTCTGCGGCGGCAGTATCTTGAATTCAATGAACGTCCTTACTGCTGCTCACTGTCTCGTTGGGTAAGCTATTCTGCGTTCCATAAAAAGCTCATTTTAAATCTGTATTCATCTGTATTAACAGACGATCTACCGCCAACACTGGTACACTAGCTGGCACAAACACATTGAACTCAGGTGGCATCACCCGTGGCTCCAACAGACTCATCATCCACGCAAGCTACAACCCCAACACTATCGCTAACGACATTGCTGTCGTCAGATTGTCCACCGCACTTGCTATGGGTGGCAATGTTGCCGCAGTATCTCTAAACACCGCTAATACCGGCGCTGTAGCAGCTATCCTAGCTGGCTGGGGCAGAACTTGTACCAATTGCGGAATTCCTAACAATCTACAACAACTCAATACTCAAACCATTACACACGCTGCCTGTCAACAACGTTGGGGCACACTGGTTACCACTCTTCAAATTTGTACATTGACCCAAACTGGACAAGGATCTTGCCAAGGTGACTCCGGTGGCCCATTGGTCCAAACCAGCAACAGAGCCCAACTCGGTGTTGTATCCTTCGGACATGCTAGCGGATGTGCTGTTGGCTGGCCCGATGTCTACGCAAGAGTTTCCTCTTACATCAACTGGATAACCAGTGCCGTCAACTCATAAATTATTTACGAAATTGGTCCTTGTTGTATATTGCCTTCACCTTCTTGTATATCATGTAAATAAATAAATAAGTACTTTCATTAACATTCTAGTTTAATTCCAAACTGAGCACATATGTACATATCTACTTAGTAAGCGCTCAATTGAAAAGATAGTGGCAAGCTACCTATTGATATGTTTTAGTCATTTATGGTCTAAACATAAGATAACAGCAACAAGAGACAACTTACCATTATATCTTAGCTAAGATGATGAAGAAACAATTATAAAATTAAGCAAAAGTAACAATAATGATACAAGTCTCAGCAGCCTACAGCAGTGTTGTGTCCAATTAAAGTTTGAAGAAACACTCTATTAAGAAAATTATATATTCAATAGAAACCTTTCTCAGGTATCATATGTTGAAGTCATACCAACTCCCTCAGGAGTAGTTATTCTCTTTATGCGTACAACCTGCACAAGTAGATGAATATTGCCTTTGAGCAATAGTATTTCTCATATTGTCCGTGAAGGTTATGCAGTTAGTTACCACACGTAATCCGGATAAATCAGAGCAGTTTCGAACTGGGATATATACCAAAAGATTGAAGAAGGGCCAAAGTCACCTTCATACCAAAAGCAAGGAAAAAGGATATTACGCATCCTAGATCCCAAAGACCTATCAGCCTAACATCACTTCTTTTGAAAACAGTGGAAAAGGCGGTTGGTAACTACATCAGGACAGATATCTTGGAGCTGGTGCCAATGTACCCCTGCCAGTACGCATACCAAATGGGCAAATGCACTGAGACGGCATTAGTGGGGCTGACAGGTCAGATCCTAGATACACTGATGAAGAAAGAAACTGTAGTGTGCGCCTTTCTAGTTTTAGATGGAGCTTTTGACAACACTCCGCACGAGGCTATCAAGAAAGCATTAACCAAGCGAGGGGTAGACACTACGACGACCAGATGGCTGTCGCACCTGCTCTCCAGGACAATAGAAACGGAGGTGGGAAATAAAACCATCTCTATTTCTACGACCAAAAGATGTCCACGAGGGGTTGAAGATTTGCACCTTCCCCTTGTGGTAGAGCTTGACAGTAGACGAACTCCTATGGAACCTGACTGAGAAAGACATATCTTGTCAGGGGTATGCCGACGACATAATCATTTATGCATGTTTGAGAACAGCTTATGTGACCTTCTTCAAAGAGGACTTAGTACTACGAAAAGGTGGTACCAATCAGTGGGTCTAAACATAAACCCCGCTAATATCACTCTTTAGCATTCACAAGTAAAATGAAATCAAGTCTCGAAACCTTAAGAATTGATGAGCAAGACATAGATTGAAAGAAGGAAGTGAAATATATAGACTTATTCTAGACAATAAACTTTCGTGGAACAAGCATGAGCTTAAAGTAACGAACAAGGCAAGAAAGGCCTTAATGGTCTGTAGAAACTTTGCAGGAAATAACCAGCCAACCAGTGCGAAGGCTAATCTTGCTAAAGTGCGAAGATTAGCATCTGTATGCATAACTAGGGCAATGAGAACCTGTCCCACAGCAGCCATTGAAGTGGTATTAAACCTTGTTCCTCTCCGCATATTGGGAGAGGGCACAGCGAAAAGGACCACACGTAGAATTATCGAGGAAGGATTAGCTAGGCATATGTCTCAGCCTCCTGAACTCGAGGAAACCTTGGACATGCCCTGAGATGATTTTCCAAGTAGGTTCAGTTTTGTGAAAAGGTTTACCACAAAGCTTAGTACCAGAAGTGAATGGGACAATAGCGCCGTTAATAGTAACGCCATCAAACGATACACTGATGGCTCCAAAACGGCGGAGGGAACTAGAATAGAGATGTACGGACTTAGAACCAAATACTCCGGCGGTTTGGGGATGTACACAAGTATCTTCCAGGCGGAAATTCAGGTCGCGGAAAGATGCGTTCAGTTCAACATCGATAGAAGCTATGAAAAGCAAGAGATTATCATATCATGTCCAATAGTCAAGCAGCCATCAGGACGCTGAACTCCAACGTTATCAGCTCCAAAATGATTGGGAGTGCGTAGACAAACTAAACGAGCTAGGCAAAAGCAATAAGGTAACCCTGTTGTGGGTTCCAGGACACACCGGAGTGGAAGGGAATGAAATAACAGATAACCTCGCTAAGAAGGGAGCCAGAACACCTTTTGTGGGGCCTGAACCTTTTTGCGGGATAAGTAACAGTGTAATACTGGAGAAGCTCAAATGTGAACTAGAGCAGAGAACATCCAAATACTGAGAGAATCTCCACGGTATGAGGCAAGCTAAAACTCTTCCGGGAACATACAACCAAAAGAGATCCTCAGAATGCATTAAGCTCAGCAGAACGAATATTCGCATTTTGACAGTGACCCTCTCAGACCACTGCAAACTGAACGGACACCTAAGCAAGCTCGGAATAACAAAAAATACCGATTGCAGATATTGCGGAGAATAGGACGAATCATCCACCCATCTACTCTCAAACGGTTCTGCACTGTGCAACTCAAGGGCCTAATGTGAGGCATTCCGATATCCTACACATTCTAAAAGCAATCGGACTAACTCGCCAGCTGTAAACACGGCGAGAATGGGGGACACAATAGATCTTTCACGTCGCAGTGTATTATTACCCCAACGTCACTCATACACATATGCAGTTGGTCACCATCACGAGTTCTAAAACTAAGTACTATGTATACGAAAGCCGTGGACTACCAACAAACAGATTAATAAATGTATAAGCAAACAGATAAAGAAGCTGCACTATGAATGTTCCAAAACAGCGGTTAGTTCTGGCGAAGATGTATTTTCTCCAGGTGACCTTACACAACTGTGTCCAGTGAAGCCGTGATGGTGCGAAAATTTCTTTTGCTGAGGTCTAGAAGAGATTTGGCGCTAAACATTAAAAACGTAATTAACTTTTTGTTAATGAGTTTGGTGTGTAGGTCTAATGACAGACTTTTTGATCAGTCTCCCGTTCGTGAAGATATTTATAGTCTGAGGTTGAGATTTGCTCCTAGCTGGAGCCCTCAATTTTGACTTATTTATAATGACATTCATATGAGACGCTCAGGCTGTAACACAATCCTAAGCCCAGACTATAAACATGACCATTAAAGTTACAACTTGAGAGTAAGCAGACTATGTTCAGAACTGCTTGGTTGTTTGAGAAAACATAGATGCCTTTTCTTTTCGCATTTTAAGTATCCTTGTTCCAGGTGGCAGTGTGTTAGTATTTGTCTTGTGTCATTTTTTGTGTTCACCGTATTAATCGATCATGGGTTTTAGAATAGTCAAATAGATTCAAGGTATCATCTTAGACTTCAGATCCTAGGATTTGCCAAATAGACGACAAAAGCTCCACAGCTCAAAATTAGTTCATCTTTGAAAGAGAAGGCCTAATGCAAGAAAATACGTCAACATAACTCCAGATATCCTAAAGCTTCAAAGCTTTTTGTCATTCCAAAGAAAGATGGTATAGTTGAAACCACTCAGATCCTGAAATAGTCAGGTTTTCAATAATTTCAATAATAAATAGCAATGTCCATCGATGTTTAAGAGAAACAGGTAAATTTCTGGTGAGTCTCATAAAACTGAGGAGTCTCACAAAATGGTTATATGTAATGTGTGTAAGAAATCATTTAAGATATATTCTGTTGATGTGTCTACCGCGGAAGCTAGAAGGATTCACGCCAGATCATCTGGCTTGACGTGGTCCTGTACTGGATGTTCGAAGATGGGGGATGACTTGTGTAGTCTCAAGGCTGCTATTATTGCCCTGCAGGATGAAATTAAAGTATTGAAAACTGTCTCTCAGCAGCCGCCACCTGGTCGAACCCTGTCCGCCATTGATATTGAAAAGATTGTCCGGGAGATTAGAGATCGGGAGGATCGTAGAACAAATATTATAATTTATGGAGCCAAGGAGGACGCCGCCTGTCAGAGTAGCAAGGAACAAGTTGATCGTGATGTGGCCTTGGTTGGTGAACTTCTGGTGGACGCTGGTCTTTACTGATCTACAGGTTATTAAAACTTTATATTTTGCGTTTGTTGTCAGTAAATTGGAATACGGATCAAACATCTGGTATCCATGTTACAGTACCTATAACACCGATATCGAACGTGTTCAAAAACATTTTTTGAAATTTTTATCTTTTAAAAAATCTGGAAATTATCCTGACTACGGACTTGTTATTAAATGAGCACAATATGCAAAAGGTTATTACGGACCTAAATATAATAAATCAAATATCTAGGGATCACTCTCGACTGCAGACTAAATTGGAACCAGCATCTTCATAAAGTTCTCCAAAAGGCTACAATGGCCTTTTGGTCTTGCCAGAGACTTTTTGGAAGAACTTGGGGTCTTAAACCAAAAATGATATACTGGCTATATCAAATGGTTGTGAGACCCATGGTCACGTACGCTAGCCTGGTTTGGTGGCCAAAAACCAACGAAAAGACAGCACAAAGTAAGCTGCAGAAACTGCAGCGACTAGTATGTCTGGGAATCACAGGAGCAATGCGCACCTGCCCAACTGCCTCAATGGAGGTATTACTGGGATTAGCACCCTTGCACCTGGTAGAGGTTAAGAGAACTGCAGTTCTCAGTGCTCACCGGCTCAGTATAGCACATCGATTTAAATAGGGTGACTTAACCGGACACTTAAGGATTCTGGAGGACCTCCGAGAAGAGATTCCATCCTTAAATAAACCAACGGACAGCATGACTGTCACATTACATCACGAGCGACCATTTAGGGTGCTATTTCCGAGCCGCTGATCAAGACTTGTGTCGCTTTTGCGAATTGAGATCTGAAACAGCCGAGCACATACTTTGCGAGTGCGAAGCACTGGGCCGGCGAAGGTTTCAGCATCTAGGACAGGCGACTGTAACGCCTGAAAAGATTAAGGCCTTGCCACCCAAACTAATCCTGGGATTCGTTAGGAACATCGGATTAGAAGGGTACTGAAAGAATGGGGTATTCACAATAGATTTAACAGGTCGCAGTGAAGTGAGGTTATAGAGCCTGTACGACCCTTCTTATACAATACAATACAATACAATACAATACAATACAATACAATACAATACAATACAATATGCAATCCTTGGCCCAGCGTAGGATGTCTCACAGTGCGCGCTTTTTGTAAAAACTTGTGAATGGTGCTATTGACGGTTCTGATCTGTTGTCTAATGTTAACTTTAATGTACCTAGAATGTCGTCACGCTTAGTGCCAACTTTTACATATGCCACCCCAAAAACTAGTCTTCTTCTTAAAGCTCCACTTACCCACATGGCTCGGAATGCAAATTGGTTTTATGCAGATGTTTTTACTGGTAGTATTAGGAATTAATTGCTTTTAGTTTTAGTTTTATGTAATTTTCTTTTCTAGTAATATGTATCATAGAGTTGTATTAAGATTTTTTACTATTGTAGGTAATTGTTATATTGGATATACATATGTACTTTGTACTTCTTTACTCTTGTCCTTTAATTGGGCCTTGTGCCTGTTGGGCAAATAAACCGATATTATTATTATTATTATTATTAAACCTGCCGACTACGCATCAAAACTTGAATTTAGTCACTGGTTATTGAGAAGTCGAAGGTTATATCGGAACATATTGTTTAGTGATGAAGCCTCCTTCAACAGAAAAGACATCAATAACACCAGGAATTCACACTGTTGGGAAAACCCACGGCAAGTAAGAGAATCCCATTTTCAAGATAGATTTTCGGTGAACGTTTGGTATGTTGTTATTAACGAGCGTCTCATCGATCAGTTTATACTGGAAGAACGTACTGTTCGTTATTTACGTTTCTTAGAACATGACCTTCTAGTTTTACTGGATGATACTCCTCTTAATGTAAGACGACGAATGTGGGTACAGATTGATGGCGTACCTCCACACTTTGGAAGACAAGTAACAGATTTTTTTAATCAAAATTATACAAAGAGGTGGATTGGAAGAGGTTCGGCAGTTGCTTGGCCAGCAAGGTCACAAGGTGTTAATCCACTTGATTACTTTTTATGAGGAAGGCTGAAAAAATTGGTTTATGCACAAAATGTTGAATCCAGGAAACAACTTGTTGCTAAAATTGTGGATGCCTCAGAAACTATTCGTGTTGATCCTGAGACTATTAGCAGAGCTACCACTTCAATTCTAGGAGGAGCTAGACTATGTATACAACAATTAGGTGGGTATTGAACAACTAAATCGATAAAGCGACTTGTTTTTAAATTAATTATTGTTTGTATTACTGGGGTTATCTAAAACATCAAAGGTTTGTAGGCCAGTTACGACAGAGTTTTGGCATATCATGGGACACCCTGTATGTATACTTAAATTTTAAGATTTAAGTTAGACAAATATATTTGAACACAATAAATAATACTCTTACTTTTACAAAACCTTCTAAACACATTACTGAAGAAATTAACAAAGCCCGAAAACCATTAATTATACGCTGCTACGACTAATGCTTAGGCAAATCAAAGAAGCCGAGATATCGTCGCGTCGATAGATCTCCACTCACAATAATCCTTTCTATTCTCCAATAATTCCTAACGGAAGCAATCAACTGATAATTAAAACATTCAATTCTAGGTAATATCAGATCCCCAAAGCATAGAGGGAATTAGTGGAAATAATTGATTGCACAAAAATTTCTACTACAACATATAAAAGGGAGACCAACATATCATTTTAGCAACTACAGTTGTAAACATGTTGAAAGTAATTGCAATCCTTGTCCTGGTTACGTACGTTACTGGTAAGTACAAAATATGCTTAAAAAAATGCAACCTTACGACATGTAACGTTTCGTATTTTTGTTTTTTAACACAGCTATACCAGCGGTTGAGAGGTTTGACCCTAGAATTGACATTTTTGGCGACTGGAGAATAGTAGGTGGTTCAAACGCTCCAGAGGGCGGTTATCCCTTTATTGCATCTGTCAGATCAGTCACCGGTAGCCATTTTTGCGGAGGCAGCATTTTAAACTCGCTCAATGTTCTGACTGCAGCACATTGCGTGGTAGGGTAAGTTATTTTTAGATTAAATTAGCAACTTTGGAATTTAACAAACCCTAAAATTTCATCCGTTAATTTCTAGCCGTACCACGATTAATACTGGAATCCTAGTGGGCACAAATACCCTTAACTCCGGTGGTATCACCCGCGGCTCTTCCAGACTAATTATCCATCAAGGCTATAATGGAAACACTCTTGCTAATGATGTCGCAGTCATTCGATTAACGACCGCACTTACGATGAGCAATCTGGTTGCCCAAGTCGCTTTAAACACACAGCCCACGGGTGCAGTACCATCTATCTTAATTGGTTGGGGCAGAACCTGTACTAGTTGCGGTATCCCAAATAATTTGCAGCACCTGAACACCCAAACTCTCATTCACGCTGCTTGCCATGCGATTTGGGGCAATTCAGTACACGAATCACAAATTTGCGCGTTAACTCATAGCGGCCAGGGATCTTGTAATGGAGATTCTGGTGGTCCACTAATCCAAACTAGCAACATTGCTCAACTTGGTATCGTATCGTTCGGACATATTACTGGATGTGCTGTTGGCTGGCCTGATGTGTATGTTAGAGTTTCGTATTACTTAGCTTGGATCCTGGATGCTGCTTATTCATAAATCTTGTACTCACAGTAAATAATTGCAAAATATCTACTAATTAAAATTATATAAATGCATAACTATTTAATATACACATAGAGTGAAGTAAATAAATTTATAATTATTTAACACGGAAGCGACGCATTTGAAAAAATATAGTAAACGCCAAACTGGATGCCCAATAGTGAGTTAAAAAGGCGTATGTCCACTTACCAAAGTAGTAGTCAGGCTACATTTATCAGTGGTGGAAAATTATATCTTTGGTAGGTGATCGTAAAGTGATACACTCTCAAACGCGAGCAATAGTTTTTAATTGTTTAATTAAAGCAAAAATACGTTTACCGAAGTACGAGATATAATCTATGATCTTCATAGAATAGATGAAGGAAGGGCTTTGTTTAGTCTTACACTGTTGACGATGACACCCTCTACAACGATAATAATAATAATAATAATAATAATAATAAGCTTTAGTGCCCAACAGAAACAAACAATAACAGGACAATTCAAATAATACAAAAGATATACAGTGTGTCCGAAAGTATGGAATAAATTCATTTTTTGGGAAATAAACAGTTTTAACGAAAATTCCCGAAACAGGTCGATTTTTGAGTTTAATTTGCTTTAATTTAACGTTATAATGAAATATGTAGAGTGAACTAGATGTGAGAAATGACGTCATCGACAATTTTTTTTTAATGAAACGCCTGTATATTGTTCTAATTTTAGAATATGCAGAATATCCTGAATCCAAAAAGGTATCATACATGTTTTTAGTAGGCGCAAAGTATGTCGATTAGTTGTCACTATTTTTATTGATGTCCAGTAGCAGTTACATATTACAAGAATTGTATTAATTCGTGAATGTTCGGTCTTATTGCTTCTAATTAATTAAAAGTGAAAATGTTGTGTGTACAGCAAACAATTGAAATACTTATGATTTATTTAACGATAAATATCCAGAAAGACCCATAACGCAATCAACAGTAAGTAAGATTGAAAAGAAATTTCGAGAAACTGGTGCGGTTGAAAGTGCACGCAAATCAGGTCATCCGTCTGTAAATTTTGATAGAAAAGTAGATGTTCTACTTGCTGTTGAAGAAGATCCACGCCATTGAGAAACCCTTTCCAAATCAGCCTGAAGAAGTTCGCAGTCCTCCAAACTCGAAACCTCGCGAAACAGTTTCAAATCGTCAGCAAACATTAAGGCCTCGGACGTTATGGGTGTTAAAATACCATTAATAAAGATGATAAATAATGACGATCCCAGATTAGACCCCTGACGAACACCAGAGGAAACGCCTGTTTAGAGATAAGATTCAAAAAAAAGTGACAAGGGATGTGCTAAAATCAAAGAAATTTAATTTAGTCGGAATGATGGAGTGATCAAGATGATCGCCTTGGAAAAGTCCATCTGTAAGGCATCAACTTGACACCGTGAATCTAAGGTGTGTGGCAAGAACTGGGTGGGCTGGCGTAAGTTAGTTACAGTAGAGCGTTTTTCGGTAAAACCATGCTGAGCTAGAGCAATGAACGATTTGACGGCAGGGTTGATTGTAGAATAAAGACATTAAAGATCTTAATACAATTGGACGGTAGTTAGTTATGTCACAAAAATCGTCGGATTTAAATATTGGCACCATGCGGGCAATTTTCCATATATCAGGAAAAGATGATGTGTTGAAGGCTAATTTAAAAAGGCCTGGCACTGATACGTAAGTCTCGAGAACAGAGGGAAAGAAATAGAGAGAGAAGAGAGCATGCCAATAATAATTCGCCCCAACCTTGAAGTCAAAAAAGAGAAAAAAATGGTATTAATAGGAATGGGCGTCAAATTTCTTAAAAATAACAAAAGAAGCATAAAACTTTAGATTCTCAACGTCACTCTTCTGCACTTACAGGTGAAGGAGGGCGCCGTCAGACTTGAACGAATTACAGTCTTCAAATCACAAACTTGTTATACAACCTCAAAATCCTGCAAGAACTAGGCGAGAGTTCAATTAACAGACGAAATGTCGAAATGGCAAGCTTCGATTTTGAAAACCGGTTTGAAACGGTAATGCAAAACGGCCAAATGTAGAAGACACGTGTACCTAAGGCCAGGATGTAAAACCTTAGCGGCACTATATACAAATCTAACCGTTTTTAAGCAAAAATATGTGCCATTGCGCAATGGGCTAAAATGGTCTGAAAAGACGTTATCAGGGCGCAAGTATATACATTTTCTCAGACAATAAAGAAGCACTGCGGGCTCCAAGACCGTTTGCTATTGATGATTAACATGGAACTATCTACCTTAGAAAGACACGAACTGCCGAGTCACTGGGCATTCTTTGATCTAGCTAAAGACTACGTCAGAGTTCATCTTCAATAGTAGGAGACTAAACAAAAAACCTAGTACCCCAAAACTGAGACAATCAAAAAAGTTTATTACTTCCTCAACCCTTAAGGCGAAATCTATTTTAAAAGGCGGATCTCAGCAAAATCACTGCCTCATTTGCCGGCCATTGTCTTTTCAGGTACTCTCAAAGGAATTGGCAAAGTGGACAATTATAAAAGCAGATTCTGCGTAGCGATGATCCTGCAGAGGCAACATCACCTCGGGCAAAAGTATCTAGATCAAGCTGATACAACCATAGACCTCAAGAACGTACTAATTTCCTTGCAGAAAAGTACTATTACAATGTCAGTATTGCAGAATACCTTAAGCTTGCTATTAGGTCTACCAATACCTTATCTATTCAAGTATACTCGCATAATGGAAACTATACATACACTTAAATAAATATATGTATGTATATACAGGGTGTAACCAAAAGTAACGACGTAAGTAACGAAAGTAAGACGAAATATGTTATTTTTTGGTTGGTATCGATTTGGGAAAGACTCAGCACTGGCAGATGTTTGCGACTTCTTGACCATTGCCATTGGCACGACCATACATGAAAATCATGGCTACTTTTTCAAGAAATGTTATTATTTTCAAGAAAAATGATTCGCCATTACTCTGTCTAAAAGAAAAACCTACTATTAAACACTATACATATTGATAGGTACCTACTTTTTTCCATGTTTTTATGTGGAGAGCTAGCTGCCACAGTTTGTCGCCTTACTTTTGCTACACCCTGTATGTAAACCCACTAAAATTGATACCTAAATAATACTTCTACTTCTACAAATATTTCTTAACACATTAGTGCAATTAATGAAAAAATTAACAAAACTCCAAACCTATTAATCATATCCTGCTACGACTTATGTCAAGGCAAATCAAAGAAGCTCAGATATCGGCGCGTCGATAAATCCCCACTCAGAATAATCCTTTGTATTCTCCAATAATATCTAAATGAATAATACACTGATATGTCTGTAGTCAAAACATTCAATTCTAGGTAATACCAGATCCACAAAGTTTAGAGGGAATTAGTGGAAATAATTAATTGCACAAAAATCCCCACCAAAACATATAAAAGGGAAACCAACGTATCATTCTAGCAACTACAGTTGTAAACATGTTGAAAATAATTGCAATCCTTGTTCTGGTTACGTACGTTACAGGTAAGTACAAAGTATATTT
>SMLS01073142.1:0-26340 GCA_004785975.1 Popillia japonica | reverse complement strand
GTCAAGGAACTTTTAAATGATATGAAGGAAATGAAAGACGGAAGAAAGGCAATTATAGGTGAGCTGAAAGAGGTAAGAAATGAATGGAAATTATATGCAGAAGAAATGAAAACAATAAAAAAGGAAAATGAAGAAATGAAAACCCAAATTAAAAAGATGTCAGAAAAAATAGACAGAATGGAGAGAAATGAGAGACAAAATAACGTTATAGTCACGGGATTACGAATCAATACACAAGATCCGAATCAGTTAAGATGTGAAATCGAGAAGAATCTAGAAAAATATCTAGGAATAAAGTGTGAGATTAAATCAGTTGCAAAACTAAAGGAAAATATATGTAAAGTTGAACTTGTAAATCAACAAGAGAAAGAAAAAGTTATGGAAAATAAGAAGAGGGTAAGACCTGTCTTACCCTCTAATAAAAATTTTCATTAATCATGATTTGACTGTGAAAGAGAGAGATATACAAAACCAGATAAGAAAATGCGCAATGGAAGAAAGAAACAAAGGCAGGAGAGTATTGGTAAAATATCAAAAGCTTATTGTAAACAACGAAATATGGATCTGGGACAAAGAAGTGGATAAGCTAATTTTGAAGTCTCCTACCAGTAAATCATATACCCACGCAAAAAAACTAATAAAGCAAACCAGGACAGAAAATAGAGATAACGAACGGGCAATGGAATTGAATATGAATGTGGACATGAACATGAATAATAGATATAAAAAAGATAGTGCGAACGGCAAAATGAGAGTACAATGGTCATTAGCGACGTGGAATATAGTAAGCATAAACAACAGAAAGATAGAACTTTATAAAGAGTTTAATGAGGCTAATATTGATATATTGCGAATCACAGAAATGAGAAAGAAAGGTAAAGGAGAGAAACTAACAAATGACGGCCATTTGTTAATTCATAGTGGAGTGAACATGGACCAGAGAGCACATGGTGGAGTAGGCTGTTTAATACGCAAGGATTTCGTACAGTACGTGAAAGCATGGAAGTGCGTAAATGAAAGGATGATGACGATAGATCTTGAGCTGCAAGATAAAGAAAAGACCAAAATAATAGTTGTGTACGGGCCAAATGAGGATGACAGGGTCGATGTGAAAAATGATTTCTGGGAAAAGTTATGTGAAGAAACGGAAGATTATGATAATCGAATATACGTATTGGGAGATTTTAATGCTAGAGTTGGGCAAAGAGATGGACAGAGTCAAAATGTAGTGGGAGCATACGGGGAGGCTATAAAAAGCAACAACGGACAACGACTTATTGAATACTGCATTGAGAATGAACTGATAATTGCCAATACTTTCTATATGCATAAAGACATACACAAGTTCACACGACTTAGACAAAGCCGAGAAGAGAAGTCAATAATAGATTACGTGCTTATTGATCAAAACCACAGGAAAGAAGTACTTGATGTTAGAGTCTACAGAGGTTCGGAGATCGGGAGTGATCATCGCCTTCTAAAAGCAATGTGGGTACGTAACGCACATGAGAGCAAAGAAAACATATCAAAGAGCAAAAAGGAGAAGATCGTAACCAAAACTTATAAACTGAGAAATAAAGAAACTGCTGAATATTTTAGACAAAAAGTAGAAGGAAAAGTGAATGATATTAAAGAAGAGCTACATAACAAAAAAATAGACGCATTGTGGGAAACATTTAAAGAACTGACAATAAAATCGGCCACCGAAACATGTGGATCTTACAAACAGACAAAAAATAAGAAACAGATGGCGTGGTGGAGCCAAAAAGTTAAAGAAGAAGTAACCAAAAAGAAAAAGCTATGGAAAGAATATCTACATACTAAAACCCAAGAATGTTATTCGAACTATAAATTGCAAAGAAAGGTAGTTAAACAGCTGGTGAGCGAGGAGAAGAGAAAGTCATGGGAACAGTTTGGAAGCAAGTTAGAAGAAGATGCGAAGGCTAATCAGAAACTCTTTTATAGAACATTGAGAAGCTTAAGAAGGGATAAACAAAGCAATATACATTTTATTAAAAGCAAAGACGGGTCAATAATAAAGGAAGAAGTTGAAATTATGGAGAGATGGCGTGAGTACTTTCAGGATTTATTAGGAGGAGAAGAAATAACGGATAATGCAGAATTACCTGACGCAAGGTCGCAATTGCATGAAGTAGTTCAGGAAGAAATAAAAATGGAGGAAGTAAAAGAGGCCATAAGCAAACTTAAAAATGGTAAATCTGCGGGGCATGATGGAATAACAGCGGAAATGCTGAAAAGTCTAGGACATAATGATGTTAACTTACTGAAAACTATAATTGACAAGGCCTGGGTGGAGGGTGTTATACCAGAAGACTGGGAAATAGCTATTGTAATGCCGATATACAAGAAAGGGGACAGGATGAAATGTGATAACTATAGAGGCATAACGTTGCTCAGTATGGTGGCTAGAGTATACGAAAGTATACTAAATCAGAAGCTTCTAAGATGCCTGGAAGATCAGATAGAGGAGACACAATCAGGTTTCAGGAAAGGAAGAAGCATTCAGGACAACATATTCACGGTTAAGCAAGTCATCGAAAAGCTAATAAAACAAAACAGAAAAGGTTATGTGGCTTTTATTGACCTTGAAAAGGCTTTCGATAAAGCTCCCAGAAATCTGTTATGGAGTAGCTTAGAACAACGAGGTGTAGATCTCAGACTAAGAAATGCGATTCAGAGTCTGTACAAAAATAATATGGTATATATAAGAACCAATAATATGGCATCGAGGCAATTTAAAGTACAACAGGGTCTGAGACAAGGGGGGGTGTTAAGTCCTACTCTATTTACCATACTAATAGATGATATTACTAAGAGAGGACGTAAAATTAGCAAACCTCTGCACTTGGGATATTGCAGGCTGCAGCAGACAACATTGGGCGAGTGTGCCTTTGCGGATGATGTGGTTTTGTTTTCTAGTAGCGGGAAAGATCTACAACACAACTTGAACATGTGGAACGAGACCTTCAAGAAGATGCAAATGACAGTAAATAAAGAACACATTAACATAGAGATCGATGGACAAATATTGGAACAAGTTAACACATTCAAATACTTAGGAGTACAAATAGATAGTCAGGGAAGAGGAAATATAGAAGTAGAAGCAAGAATAGACCAAACTGTGAAACTCTATCATTCTTTGAATAGGTCATTTCTAAACCAGAGGGAGATCTCAAAGAAGACTAAAATGAGTGTATACAAAAGTGTATACAGACCTACCCTAACATTCGGTAGTGAAAGCTGGGTACTGACCAAACGACTAAAGACAAGGCTACAAGCTATGGAGATGCGGTATCTGAGGAGGGTCAAGGGCATTACCAGAAAAGATAAAATTCGGAACGACATAATAAGGGAAGAGCTGCAGGTGGAATCTATCCTAAGCATAATAGAAAGGAATCAATTACGCTGGTTTGGACATCTTATAAGAATGGGTAATAGCAGAATGGCGAAAAATATATGGGAGACAAGAGTCCAAGCAAGAAGAAACCGAGGAAGACCGCCCAAGACATGGAATGGGGCTATGCATGAGCTGTTGGAAAGAAGAGATGTAGGTTGGTGCGAAGCGGTGGCAATGGCCAGAGACAAAAAACAGTGGCGCAAATTTGTATATGGAAATTAGATATTGTGTACATCCTTACACCTAGAAATAGGTAGATAGGATTAGGATTATATATATATATATATATACTGCACCCGTATTACGTACAGAGAATTCAACGTGTATCAGACAACGGCGGGTCTACGACGGGTTACCTGCTGTGAATGGTGTCGTCAAACAGAAACTCGTCTTCCAAATCTTCAATCCGTGATCCTGTTTACCCATAAATACTGCTTCACAAAAAATGGTGTGCTGTATTTTCATAATATTTATCACTGAGCCGATAAAAACCCCCAACATATTACATTCAGAGTTCATCCCAACATAGGACATCAATAAATGTATGGGTCGGAATATTGGGCGATCATTTATTTGGGCCACATGTACTTCCCGAAAAATTAAATGCGGCAGATCATTTAAATTGTCTGCAGAATACGTTACCCGATTACGTACTTGGATGACATACCACTACATGTACGACGGCAAATGTAGTTCTCGCACGATAGGGCACCTTCACACGTTGCCCAACTTGCATGGGAACATTTAAACCGGACACTTGCACATTGATAGGACGAGAAGGAACGATTCTGTGGCCAGCACGAAGTCCCGATTTGAATCTGTTGGACTTTTTCCTGTGAAGATACATGAAAAACTTTGTTTATAATCGTCGACGGAAAATTTTAGACGTCGAGGCTCTTCGACACTGTGTTGTCACAGTGGCCCAGCTTATGACAAGTTTTGCAGTCGCACAGATGCGTGGATCCGGAGCTCGTGATGGTAATTGTGGACATTACTACTATAAGTTTTCGTCTTGTTTCTCATCAAACAATCCTCTTCAAGACTACCACAAATTATTTGAAAAGAAAAAACTGTTAACTACGAACGCGATCTCAAATAGTAAATCATTAATTACCAGATCATTAGGTAATAATATGTCATTGTACTTTGATATTGAAAGTTTCTGTAATGAAAAAAATAAAAACACCTGATTCCTACAAAAAAACAGGCCGAAATGAATAAAATCTGTAGTAAATGTGTGGCCTTGTCATAAATAGAATGTCCACATACACAAACTTACTCAAACGTATTGTTCCTCAGCGAATTTAGCTATTTACTGTATCAAACATATTCTGCTCTTTTTTTACCATGGCTCTATTCCCTTCGAAGGATGCAATGGGGAGGGTTGCCAAAAAATATACATAGTATGTCATACTGAACACAAAGTGCATTAGTAATTTTGTCGTTTCTCGTCAATTTTTGTAATCTTAACTTTGTATTTTTGATGTATGTATATGCATCTTTAGATACCTATAAAATCTCTATAGCAACATTCGCTTAATGTACATACAACAATTCGTTTAGTATAAAGCGCTAAGAAACTTAACTAGGGCGTGTCGGAGAAAAATAATAACTCAACCCAAATATTATTACCAGTTCGAGTACCAAGCCACTCAAGAAATCAGAAAGTTATAAGCAATTGTATCTCCCTCAGCTTCTTCCAGACCGGATGCAGAACTTATTGCTCTCGATGAGCTGTGAGTACCTATTAGCTGGTTTTTTTAACGTCACCGATAATACCAATTTTTACATATATTAAACTAATATTTTACTTATTTATTAAAAATGAAAAGTTTTATCTTTATTAGTAACTTAAAGTGTTCGTAAATAACTTAAAAATTTATCATCAGTATTTTACAGTGAGCGAATTTCCCAATGTGAAAACCAAGAAAAACAATTGTCCTTTTCTAAACTAACAGTATTCAAATATCTAAATATATTGATAATATCCGTGAATGTACTCGAAATTTGCATCAATTATTTACAGTGGGCCAATAGTAACTAAAGGTTGTAGCTATGTGTATGCTTGCGCGAAGAGATATGACACGAACAATAAATAACTATTATCACATTAGGTGTAGTAGGTACCGTAGTATCCCTGGATATGTTAACTACGTCAACAGACATGAATTGTGGCCGTGGCCTGTTCCAACAAATTTTCAAACGTAAGACCTTTACTCCCCACAGTATTTCCCTATGAATTTCCAATCGTAGTTATACATTCGTGCCAAAATTATATATGGAAAACACTTCCCCTTGAACAAAGCTGACCGAATTTAGATAACGTATGTACATAATGGAATCACCAAGCAACGCTTAATTTGTAGCGTCTGTTACATGTAATTCAATTATTTTCGGCAGGCTACACGCGAAATCGAAAATATAATTGGTTTTTCCAGTTATATAGGAAGAACGTACAATAACCCTCTAATCGTACTATATATCATCAAAAACAATGGTTCATATCATTCATTTCCATGTAATAAACTACAACAGAAAAACAAAAGTTTAAACTTATTTCGAATGTTTTGTTAGAAAACTGAGATAATTTTTTTGTAATTATTTCTACATTATTTCTACTTAAAAATCAGATATAAA
The DNA here is from genome assembly GCA_004785975.1 of Popillia japonica. Lineage (NCBI taxonomy): Eukaryota > Metazoa > Arthropoda > Insecta > Coleoptera > Scarabaeidae > Popillia > Popillia japonica. The sequence continues at coordinate 20,285 of SMLS01073142.1, read as the reverse complement.
AACCGAAAAGAATGACATTTTCCAATAATAATATGTTGTATAAAGTGGTGTAATTTGCTTTTGTAGTTTCTCATGTCTGAATACATTTGTAAATAAGTATTGTATGATATCTAAGGTTTCCATAGTTCGTCTCTATTATGCAATGTGAAAGTTGGGGAAAGGAAGTCAGAAGGTAATCGCAATTGGACATACCAACCACACTAGAAGTGGCAATATTCTGATTGAAAGGTAAGGGATGTCACCTCTAGCATGGTTCACACATCGAGTTACGGTGACCTTTTGACATCCTTCACCCGCGTCACAATTTTTGTCCGCCTCAATGAAGAATGAAGGACAATAATAAAAATATAATAACAAGCACTTCAATTACATTACAGTATTAGCAGTTAGATAACAGTTCTACACTACATACTATTGTAACTACTATGAACTATGTACTAGTGAGATTATATGTATAAAGAACTCGGTATCAGTTTTATGATTTGGTGTAGTCACTTTTTTCGAACAGATGTTGCTACTGTAATTTTGTATATAAGTATGTATGTATGTTGTTTTATACTGGATGAGTTTTTTTTCATTATTTGTATGGGGACCTCGGAAACGATAAGAGATGCGCATTAGGTTAAATGGAGAAAGATTTGCATCCTTATAAGCCTCAGCCAGATATGCTTTTGTCCATTTCAGAAAATGCATGGTTTACTAGATATTTGCAAAATATAGAAATTCTCCAAAACCTTTTCAGTAGGTACTATAACTCTTTTATGCATAAAGATAGAAAAAAAAATTAAATATATTTTTTTGGAAATTCAATTTCAAACAACGGCATCCTCTTAAATTTTTAATTTTGCCTAGCAGTTTTGAGCAAGCATAGTCTTTTTTTATGGAAACCATAGTTGGCTGTCAATGATGAAGTAAACATAATGCTTCAATTGTAGATATCGCGTTTTCCATAGCAAGACATGATTTTTGTTAAACATAATAATAGTGTATTGTGCTGTTATTTATAAAAATAAGTGCTACAACCCTCACATCATTGCAAGCAGAAAAGAATGCACTATTAGAATATGGTTTCCATTAAAAAAAAAATTAACTTTGCTTGCTAATTCAAAAATACTAAGCAAAATAAAAAATTTAAGAAGATGTTTGAAATTGAATTTCGTAAAAGCAATATTTTTTCTTTTTTGCTGTCGTCATGAATAAAAGAGTTATAGCACTGAAAATGTTTTGGAGAATTTCTATTTTTTGCAAATATCTAGTAAACCATGCATTTTCTTAGGTGGACAAAAGCATATCTGGATGAGGTTTATAAAGATGCAAATCTTTCTCTATTTAACCTAATTAAAAGATCCTCATACAAATAATGAAAAAACCCGTATGGGTATACCAGTTTTAAAAATAAAGCAAATAAATAGATAGGCCTTAGCTAGAATATAATTACAAATTCGTTAACTAAAAAAAATAAAAAACACAAGGAAAAAATACTTTTTCCTTGTGTTCCTCTGTCTGTGTATACCTGTCACCTTTCTACCCTAAGGTGTAAGGTATTTGCAATAGTACTGATTACAATTAATTTAAAGTGATTGTAAGAATTGTGTCCATTCTTTTCTGTTCTATGTCATTCTTACCGCTTTAGCCCAATTCTTGTTTCAGTTCTCCCGTATTGAGGCCACCTTGTTGTTCCAGGTCTTCTTGGGTCTTTCCCTTCCTTTTTTATTCTGTACTTCGGCCTATCATAACTGCTTCACTTCTCTTGTTTGTTGTATTCGAGTAACGTGTCCGAACCATTTCAATTGGTTCCTTTCTATTCGATTGTGTACTAGTTTCACATTCAATTCGTCTCTTATCTTTCCGTTTCTTATCTTACCTTTTCATGTGACACCCATAACTGCTTTTAAAAATTTCATCTCCATCACCCGCAATCTGTTTTTTGTGACTGGTTTAATACCCAACTCTCTCTTCCATAATTAACGAGTAGTCGTAATTTTAATACATATTTATATTTAAATAAACTGAATAAAGTCATAATTGAATTATGAGTCCTCGAATATAATAGTGAACAAACAATGACTCCGTACACAGCTTGATAAAAACGATTTTTTCTTACAAGTTCTTACAATCTGTAAAGTGAATGATGTAATAAACGAAACTATACGAAGAGATGAAAAGTGTCACACAATTTTACGCACTACATAAAACCTTTCTCGTTTTTTGTGTGGGCATGAGAAACGTGCAGTGACAAACGACGAAAAAACGACTATTCAACGTAAATTTGGCGTAAAAGACTACTTTCACAAAAATACAAAGAAAATTAGCGTACGTTTTTTAGAATATTACTCACAGTTTCGTCAAGGAAACGATCAGTTCGTAGAGTCATTCCGTGTCAAATCAAAAAGTTTTACACTTTTATTAATACCATCCCTTATTAGATTTCTAGGATCTACTGTATTGGCATTGGTGAGATATCTAACAAGACTAGTTTATATTTAAAATTAATAAATTTCTAACTCTAACGTATTGTTTTTCAGTTTTTAAAAATGATTTCAGTACTCTTTGATTTGATAAATCACATAACGATGTTTACTACACTTCTAATATCAGAAAACGCGAAACTCCTTTTTTTTCATTCCAAAATACATCCCACGCCTAACTGGAGGAATGAGTGAGCAAGCACCGTTCTGTTAATTAACGATGACGATTACAACAAATATATATTTGTTTTCTTTTGGAGATGATTCTTTTGTTAGCTCTAAATCTCATCTGAAATCGTTTAACCAATAATAGATATTCAGATAAACAGGTTGGTTCAAAAACTCCATCACCAACATATGTTTCTTTTTAGGCCTTATTTTCATCAAAATTTAAGGACTCTTTAGATATCTTACATGTTCTAGAGAGTCACCTAGCACTCCTAGCAACGCTTCCCAACATTGAACTGGTCTCACTGCAGATTGTAATTTAGGGTACACCACTGGGTTTTGGTTTTGATGTAATGACCTAAATGGTTGTTAAGCAAAAAAAAACAATTACACTAGTTATCCCTGGATGCGCTCTAACTCAGGTGTAGCAAATGACATGTGATATAATGCTATGTAGTGAAGAGATGAACACGATAGATAGAGATACATAGGCTCCAGTTTCTTTCTTGGTTCTCCGATCGAAATAAAATTCTTTTATTAATCGAATAAGGTTTTGCCTTTGTGACTTACGGACCGGCATTATGACAAGAACTAATATTCGGCCATTTTCGTTGAACTATGAAAGCATTAACTGTAAAGTTCATGCAAATGCTATACAAATAGGTAAATTTACAGATATGAGCTCTAAACAGTCAGTTTATCAGTATCATTGGATCTGTTAATTAGGTACATGGTGCGAGGTTGTTTGATATATTATTGAAGGTTGAAATGAAATACCAGACCGGAAAAATGTAAAACTACAAAGAATACCATACAAAAACGCAATAATTCTTAAATAGTTTATTAACATTTTTACAACTCTTAACAATTATGTAAGTACAATAATAATAACAGTGGCTAATAAATCACAATAATATCAGTCAAAGACTATTAACAATATGGTAACATATCACAATACAATTTCATGTACGTAAATGTACATACGTTTAATAGATTACTTACAAAGTAATCACTTTACTTTATATTTGGCGTTTATTTGAAGAATCTTCAGACTTTGTATCAGCCAAAAACCTGTAGAGGCTAGGAAGAAAATCTCTGCCCCTACTAGAATATTTCCGTTTATGTCGGAAAAGTCCAATCGTTGAAGTGCAGTCAATAACAATGCACAACGTAATAACTCCAATATGCAAGCATACGGTTTATTTTCAAAAAGTAATCCTATATTGGTTAAGGACGCTATAATGTACACTACTGATCCAAAAACCACAACCGGATTCATGCCCTACAATAATATTTAAATTTTAAACACTGACAAACATAATCTCATATTTCGATGATTATGGCTATTACCACAGTAGAAATAAAAGAGATATGCGAGTAGTTGTTATTTTCTGTATTTTTTGGTGTTTTATATTGATGTCACCTAACACATCAACTAACAAGTAGTAATGAAATTCTCGATATTTAAATGCAATTCAAGTCACGCGTTAGATTACCTAATTTAATTCTACCATGGCTAGAATAATGTATTTGTTTCACAGATAGTAATATTTCTACAAATCGCTAAAAAAAATATAAAACAAAATAAACTTACCATATATCGAGTACTAAGTTCTTGAAATCCGACGACTATTACTGCGAAGTGCACAAAAAGGTATAAATTGCACCAAAGCGGTAGCGTAACATTGTACTTCTTTCGAGAACGAATCTGCAACAAAGAATTTTCCTCGTTATGAAATTCACCCTGGAGTATACTATTTCATTTTCTGCGATTAAGGTAAGGTAGCAGAACGCCGCGCCGTAGTGAAGAATATATCAATATTCCTGGCAACACTTCAGAATCTAATGGGAATTTAGTAAGCCAGATGCCGAATACTATATTTAACTTAGGCAATTTCAGAATATAAAACGTATGTACCTTAAAAGCTTCACATATGTTTTATTTCCTGATATACGACGTGTGACATAAAGAAAAACGGACGGATATTATTACAGTGTGGCTCGATAATAAGGAGGACAGTGACCGTGAAATATAATGAAAACCTCAATGTTTATAGGGCATTTCTGAAATTTTGTCATTGCCCTTTTAGTTACACGGTTATGGAGATACAGGCAGAGAGATGATGCTCCATAAAAACCACTTCTACAGCACCAATCACTTAGTCGTGTTTCGTCTGTATTGACGCAGAAATATTTGTTTTCGACAAAAGTATTTGAAGTAGTTTTAGATATTTGAGAGAACTTTTAATATAAACAGAAATATAGATATTAATTTGAAGTTTGTCTACATAATAATAATAATAATAATAATAATAATAATAATAATAATAATAATAAGCTTTATTCTGTAAACTAATAGATGTACAGAATATGTCAATATATACCAACATACATACATTCCTGTCTATGATAAATTAAAAAAGAATTACAGTAACTAAAAAATCTAGTGCTTGAATTTAGGAATTATTACATAACCTGCGACATTATTTATATCCGAGAGTGTATGTACTTACATATGTGCATTACCTTGACTACGTGCAAAACTTATCAACCTGTTTATAATTGACCTTAACTTTGAATTAATACTTTAGGTAACGTTCTCGGAAAGCCGGTGTAATACAATTGAGCATAAATGTGTTAGCTGTTGCCGGAAATTGAAGTCTAAATCTTGATTAGCAACTCCCTGATTACGTGCAACAGAGTAGATTATGATAAAACGTTAAACAGATGATAACTTTCGAATAATAATGAAGATAAGAGACTAATTTTAGCACAAGCGGTAATACTGTTTTATCAAATAGCGATGAGAAGAAAATTTCCTTATAATAAAATTATTAGCCCTTGCTGATATCATTAGAACAAAAACTATGATAAAACTACAATATTTTCAGTCAAAACAATATGTCATAACTGGAATTTATTGTAACAATTGTACACAAATTTAAATACTTACATTAGGCTTTTCAGCATCCAGTCCTAATCTTGGTTTACCGGGCTTCCAACTTGGACCATAAAATACGGCCGCTAGCTTATGCTTCCAATTTTTCATTGCTTGAAATTTCTTAAAAACGTAGATGGTATAGAAGCTCTGTAATAATAAATTAAAATGTTAATTGCAAATACAATGTAGGTATATTGTGCATGTCTGTACTATAATAATTATTTCCATCCAACCTTTTACAACATCAGTACTATGCAGTCATCGATTAGTGTAATTGCATTTAGGACTTAATCAAATTCTATTTAAATCTGCATTTGCGGCTGTTGAATGACAACCGCTGACGTACTCGATTAGAACCGACGAAACTCAATAAAAGCACCAGTCCCCGCTGTGATATTCCAATCAACCGGATCGTAATTATTAGTCGTTAGGCATCCCAAATTACTGTAAGGATGCAACGCATTTCCTGAAGTATGTAATAAAAGGATGAATGTAAATTCCTTTCTTAGTTTTGTCATGTCATCGTTTAGCCCTAGGTACAATATCTACACTTACGAAAACCGTTTACTTTATTGAAAATGGCAAAACAGTAGTAATTATAACATATTTTCTACACGGATACTACATTTTTTCGAATTGTGGACTACAATTATGAAACAAAACGTAACGTTATTGGATAAATTTCATTTTTACAGTAAATCTAGTAAATAAAATTTAAACTAACGGAATAGCAACAAATTTGAAATGATGTCAAAATATATTAAATTTGACTTAGGTTTTATTTTGGAGATAACCTTCGATCACAAGGGTATCTCCAATACCCTTGTGAATGCATTTCAATTATTTTAACATGTTGCTGATAATTTGTGAAATTGATATTGGTTAATCTATAAGATTTGTTAACCAAATAATTTACTATTATTAACATTCTAAAGTGGTATTTAAAAATTTGCCAAACACGTGAAAAACTATGTAAAATGTTATGTTATCTTTTATGTTAAGTAGAAGTTCTTATATAAAGCAATGTTAACACATAACAATTGTATTTTTCTAATAATTTCGTGACGGTTTTCTATTTTTGACAATTCGTCCTTTTATCATTTTATTAGTCCCCATTCATTTGTTAAATAATCCACTCCGCACTTCAGCAGTTATTTTTATTTTTGAACTTTCCAAATTTTGCGACTGATTTCTCGTATGTACTTAATGTACTTAATAATAATAATGATGATAAGATGGCCCAATCATCAATACCACCGTTTCGATTAGTAAATCAATCACTAATAACCGGTACCAACTACTGTAGTTGTTATAGAACACCTGGCAACACGTTTATTTTTTGTGGATACCGGTTGTACTTCATTTTCACCCAGGCTATTTACGGTATATGACTTTATGTAATTGGCGCAAGCTGTTGGGGGATGCTAAGGCATGAATTATTATTATTATTATCACTAAATAGAATATTTACAACTTTAAGTTGCAAATCTCAAATATTGGTTCATCGTTTATATTTCTAATCTTTCGAAATATTTTGAACACATGACAGTATTACAATGGTATATAAAATACCAATAATAAACAGAAAAAAAAAATGCACCATTAAAAAACAAAAAGATGTCTATAATAGAAAACCAGCAGGCGGGGAACAACAAGGCATATTACTTTAAATCTCTTAAGATCTTTCTACTGTAAAACTATAGGTAGATATAAATACATTAGAACAATTGTTCAATATATTTTTTACACCTTGTCTGCTTCCGTGTAACGTATTGAAATCTACCTAACCATGTAGCGGACGAAGGTATTGACGGAGATAACAACATACTATACCTTCACTATAATTCCGCAAAACAACGAAATCAAACATTTGTTTCATACATATCGATATTTAACCGAACGAATATCTGTAATAGTTATATCCTATGCACAATGTTTGGTGTAATTATCCGCATTATTTTGACAACGTTAAAATTGTCATTCGTTTTGTCTTTGAATAGTAATAATTTACACAAGGCTGATATATCACTACTTACAGCTACTTTGATATTAGATTGGAAGCAAAACTATGAATACATCAACTAGTACTTTACCTGTAAATGTATGGGATTAAAAGAAGGCTGGTTGTATACTAGTCCATAAATTATTTCTTCCCCTTCACGTTCCTCCGCGAATGTGCCAAAGATTCTGTCCCAAATTATTAAAACGCCTCCATAGTTCTTGTCCAAACAATAGAGATTACTACCTGAAAATATACATACATACATATTATATAGTAGGTACCTACTCTACGACAAAATTAGTTTATTTATTGTTGTTCGTTTCTATTTTTATTCTTAGTTCTTACAAATTAATAACTAAATAGACGTGCGTCACTAATAATTCTCTCATATACGGTATATATGAGCAGGTAATAACAAAGTCAACTTTTTAATTAGATGAAACCATTACTTATATTAAAGTTCCTCATGTAATGTCACCTACAATGCCATTAAAAAGGAATTAAGGTTTTTGTTTGAAACCACTGACGCAAACTGTAAAAAAAATATTTCCATCATCATAACACTGGATAATATTAATGATCATCTAACTAGATATAACAAGATTTTAATTTGGAAAAATACAAATTGAAGGTAATTAGAGTGAACAGCCAACTTGGATTATAGCAAAGTTTTTTATACATCATATGCTTTTTTAAGATAGAGGTTTTTCTTAATTTCTCAAATTAATTTGGATTTTAATTATAAAGTTATATTTAGTGATCATTGATTTTCAAGTTGAAGATAATCTTACAGTAAAGTAGTGTATTTAATTACATTTAACAATAGTATCTACAACAGTATCACCTATAATAGTGTAGTTTTATACCTTTGTATATCATAGATACCATCAAACACTTTTAAATTTGCACATTGACGTTTTTTATCAGCGGGTATCATTTTAGAAACATGGAATTGTATATTTAAGTACAGTTCAATCTACTACTTTCTAACTATGGCCGCCTTTAGTATAAAATTCTGTTAACCTACCGTGATGTACGCGGTGATGTTTAGGTGTATTAAGAATATACTCCAAGGGACCCAACGTCTTGATTGCTTGAGTATGGATCCAAAACTGATATAACAAGTTAAACTGCTGATGAGCCACAAAATGCGAGGGTGGTATGGCAAACGCCAGTGGCAAATAGAATATCTGAAACACAAAGCAGAAATTAAGGAAACGTTATCCACTTCGTGCTTAATATTGGAAATTTATTCAATATTTCGCATTGAATTTACAATAATGCAAAGCGTTTATGTTAAAATCTGGGATAATAATCCTGTTTTCGTTTATTATATTGATTTAAACAATATGGTGAAATGAATTTTGATTAATTAATTTCATAGTACCTACTTAATCCATTCGAATAAAGAGATGTGGCAATTTCTTATTAACATAAATCATTGAATTTAATTCTTTTAAATACATATGCCAGGTCCATTTACTAGTAAATACCTAATACTCTTATTAGGTGCGTATCATATAACTAATAACAAATCTCTTCAGATCAAACACACTAATCGTAGTTCCAATATAGGGATTAGTGTAAATTTGTCCAATATCTGGAGCACATATTTTGATTATAAATACATAGATGTAGGGGGGCTGAACTGTACCGAATTCGATCTCCCACCTCACACTCCTCTCCCTCCCCACCCAATTTTGAAATATTACATGGGAACCCCATTATGTATTGCAAAATCGCATTCTGTGCCACCAAGTATGCAGTTTTTGTTTGAAACTTTTTTTCGATTCTTTCGATTTTTGATGGCGTCGAGTCTGAATCAGCAATACAAAATGGGGGTTCCCATTTAAGATTTCAAAAGTGTTCCTCCTCCCACTCTAGGGGGAGTGGGGATCTAGTTCGGGACCATTCATTATAACAAATCTTTTTGTTTTTGTTTTTGATTTGATGCAATGTTTTGGGGATATTCCGTTGTCTCGAGATAAAAAACTCGCCCAGTATAATTTTTTTATATATGATTATACTGAATAAAACAAGCAAAAAATTTCGCATTTAACATAAATTTTAATCTTTACAAATACCATTTATTTATGCACACGTATTTGTTCAGCATTCAAAAATCTTTTATCTGTTGTGGAATGTATTTACTTTAACTATCTGTTTCTATTTTTGTCGGTCCATTGTGACAAACAAGATTATATTTATCTCAACTATCTCATGCTAAAGGTGTACAATGTAAATCATGTTTCATTTGTTTATCAAAAGTAATTATTATACATATGTCCCAGAACTTTTACATACATATACATATATCTGATCGCTTATCAACTCATTAAGATGTTCAAGCATTCATTTCAGGATTACAAGCATACGCACAGCATGCAAAAAGGATACTTACGAATGCACACCAACCCTGTAAAACAGATTGGCGCAACGCAGTTGTTAGATTATAGTCTTCGGAGCTGTGATGCACTTGATGTTGAGCCCAGAATATATGCACTTCTGTAAAAAATATTATGTCTAAAAATATAGATCTATGCAGTGATGCATGATGCCATGATATTGACATTAAAGATTAATTCATCTACTTATTAGTCTAATTCAATTATATCAGTACGACTTTCCGGTTCCGTGAAAGTTTAAAACATCAAGTGAACGTAAGTATGTATTGCGCGAATATTCAGATAGATTTACATACCATGACAGGCTCTATGCACCCAATAATAGCAGAAATCGATTCCAAGCGCTGCGGCATACCACGTATAACCACTATCCCAAGGTGCCTCAAACAGTCGGAAGTTTTCATAGATATAGATGTACGTCCAACCTTCTGCACCGCGCCAAATTAATCTAAACAACAAAATAGTAATTTCAAATTGCGTGACAACTTTTAATTAGAAATATGCCATTTTATAACTCATTTATAATTCAACACACCTTCAATATTATCTAATCTTATATCTGGAGTATGTTGAGGATAATCTAATATAAAACTAGGAGAAAACCAAGACAGTTCTAATAAGCGAAACGTACATATTAAAAGATAATCTTGTTACACAGTTCCTTTAGTATGAGTACAGTGAAACCTGCCTAAGACGGACCCTTGATAAAACGGAAAACTGTTTAAGGCGGAAAATTTTCATAGTCCGGAATCGTCCTCGTAAAAAAACATAGCAACTGTACCTTTTTAAAACGGAACCTGTTTAACGCGAAACCGTACTAATAAATTTAGACCAAAAAGTATTGTGAGCCTCCATAAAACGGAATCGGTTTCCACCATAAATAACAGAGTTTACATACTTCAAATGACCGGCAACGATCCTTGGCTTGATTTACTATTAGAAAACAGACCATTTCTGACGGCCACCTATGAAGGAAACACTTTGTCTATTGAAAAATGTATCACACGTGTGGATTACTAGTTAAAACGACTCAATAGGAAGACGGAATACAAAGGGAATACACATAGTTGTGCACACATGTTCGATCTTTTGTCGGACGTTGATAAAGTAACGTTCATACATATATTTATATCAATAAAATAAAATAGGTATGTAGTTATAAATGTGTTCCTTTTTCTGCAATATGATCTAGATACTTGCCTATTTTGTCTTAGAACTTTAGCAAATTCGTTAAAATTTTGGAATTTCACGCGTTGGTATGCTTTAGATTGGACGGTTGAATGAAACATTAGAATTTCATATTTTAATACATATGTATAATAACCTGAGTAAAACGGAAACCTGTGTATAAAGGAAAATATTTTAGTCCCAGTCGATTCCGTTTTAAACAGGTTTCACTGTATACGTAGAAATTGGAGAAATGGAGAACAGTTTTGGAGCGGAATGGTTCTAAATTATACCTACTATCTTATTAAGGAACACGAACACTCAGACTGACGAAATGAAATAGAATACAAAATAGTTATTTTTGAAATTTTATCTATGATAGAGTCACCAATGATTAATATCTACTTTCAAACAAATACATTTTAAATGTACAGTATGGATACATACGTGCTTAAAACTTTCAAAAGTATCCGAAATAAAGTGTTAACTCTCGATAAATTAGTCAAATAGCTAACAACTTTAGGAAAAATATTGAAAAGCATAGAATAGATAGGTACCTACGGTTATATTTACAATATCTAACAAGCTTTTATAGAAATATGGGTAGGTATTACATAAAACATGTATGTATGTACATATGTACATAGGTATATACGTAACTTCTATGCCAAAAAAAACTAAAAGAGAGTTATATTATTCGTCAAGCATGTATTTAATGTGTTATAATGTTTATGGTTATGTAAGTCACATGTTTTCTGAGATATCCAGTCCTAATTAACATACATATACATATATATTTATGTACCTAATACTCAAATTACTGGAAGGAGTGGTAAGTCACCTTAATATTTAGTAATGTATAAGTATATTATGTTATTGCTTGACTAAAACAGATTAAAAAATATTTGCATAATATTTTGATTTTTTCTGTGGTGAAAAACAATTACAAGTACATGTATTACCACAAAAAGTTTTAGTTAATTTATGCACCGAAAAACAACTCCTGTATCAGATATTGGTATATTTGCAATTTAGCATAAGTATTTTAGAAATGTTTAACTGTTATATCAGACAAAACTAAACTAAGATATTTTAATAAAATCCAGTTGTTGTTCAATGGTACCCAGAATTCAATTATAAGCAATTATAATCTTGAAGTATCCATTATTTTTCTGCAAGATTAATGATGATGCAGATTTAAAAATCCTTCTATATTTGAATATACAACCAAATTACGCCTTGATTATTCTTGTTTTATATAGCTTTTAATTAGACGACCACCAATGAAACCTCAGACTGTTTTGTTCAACGCGCACAATAACATGTAAAGTAGGGTGAATGCTCATTCGACCTTTTGTTGCTCGACATAATTTTTATTATTTTTATATTTTCTATTTCTTCTGATGTTTTGCCACCCCATTCTAAGCAAATAATTAGGATACTACCATAGTACAAAACGGATACATTGCTATTAACAATAACTGATTACACCGGCCGCATATCAATCTGATACCTGAAATTGTTGATCTTGCATCTATTCTTGTACATTACATGTACTGTATGTATGCATATCAAACCATTTTCATGAACAACCTTGGTATGTACTACACTATTTATTTCCTTAATTAAACAACACACTGCTCCTCTCAAGTATAGATTCGTATCAAACAATGCCAAGATAACACTGTCGTCACAACTATTTAAATATTATTGGTTATGTTAATACGAGATAAACAGTTCTAAACGATTTGTTTCACTATTGCAAATGTCCGAAAGAAAAAGATGCCCACTAAACCGGACAAAATAGACCCAAATTTAAAGTAAAAATCGGTTCTCACGTCGAAGATCCTGAACAATTGCAAGCTAGCGTCTAATTCCAATTTTTCTAAATAATTGACCAGGTGTGCGGTAATTCCTTTCCGGCCAATTTATGGATGCCATTCCAAGAGAACAGGTTCTCCTTTGAGCTAAATCATTCATCGAACTTTTTCTAACTTCTTCGAAATCGACGAACTGGTGCTCTGCGTGCGCAACGGCCTTGCAGTCGATAGACCGATTTTGCCAAGTGATAATCATGATTTTTTTTGCTTGGAGAATAAATCCATTTTTCATCACTCTTTACTATTCGGTGCAGAAGTGTCTTCCTTTAATTCATTCGAAGCAGCATTTTACTGATGTTTTTCAATTGACTACCAGTCAATTCATGTGACACCCATCTTCCCATATTTTGGGCCTTTCCCATCGCTTGTAATCGTTCACAAATTGCTACTCGGCTCATATTTAACTTTTCTGCCAATTGTTTTTAAGTTTGTGTTGGGTCTTCATCCAGTAACTCCAGCAATTGCGCATCTTTAAACATTTTAGACCTACCAAGACGTTCTTTATATTGAACGTTGAAATCACCACATTTCAATTGTCGAAACAACGTTTCACATGTTCTTATGATTGAAGCATGCTCATCGTGAGTCTCTACCAGGAAACTATGACTTCCAGCAACTTATTTCTTTTGATGAAACAAGACAAGTAATGCACGCCGCAAGAGCATATTTGCAGGCACAAAACTTGACATTTTCAAAAAATTATAAATCTATAACGCTGTTTATTTTGGCGGTATGTAGCTTGTGTAGTTTTGAGTTTAATGTCAGTAGAATAAAATGACATATGTATCAAATCAAATTTCATACTTATGGCTAGTGACATCGGTTACAAAAACCGGAAATGAATTACCGACACACCTGATTAAAATGCCTTAAGCAACAATCAGAGAAGAACGGCTTCCTTACTGTTAGCAATAATTAATATATGTATTTTCATAACCTCTTTGTACTTATCTTATTTTCCTGATATTTGTTCCACTTTTAGGTCAGTTGACGAAGTTGTAACGAAATCCAAATTATATTGTAAAGGTTTTGGAATAAATTTGATCTTTATTCGAATTAGAGTGTTGTAATTTACCTAAAAGCGGAACAAATCAGGAAAAAAGATGTTAGCAATAATATTTAAAAAATAAATTACGTGATAATAGCTAAATAATCTAATAAACATTATGATAAATGAATCTCAAAAAGAAGACGTAAGGATATATCGAATTTACGCTCGTAAGTACAACCACATTAATGTAATAACCCACAAAAAAATTACTTATTTTGCCGAGTATCAAATTCTACCCCTCTTCACAACATGAGAATAAAGTTGATCAATACTCACAGTTATTCGATATGATGCAAACTGTTTAAGTTAATACTTTCTTTACACAAGTTAACCAGCGAATGGCAGGGGTACACGTATCGTTACTTTCAATGTACTTTGCCCATTTTTAAGAGTTAGAATGATATGAAAATACTTAATTAATAATAGTAAGTGATACTGACTGAAACAAAAATTCGTCATAAAGTAGGTTTCAGTAATCTCAGAATCAGCTTTCACAAAGCTGGGAAAGAAAAGCGGCGCTGTTACTGTTATCCATGGAAAAAGATTTAGGCTTCTCGACAATTTATCAACTGAATAAAATATTATATTATAATACAACTCTGGAAGTTTTCTTAGACGATAAATTAACTTTTAATCTAAATGTGAAAAATTTCAAATTAAATTAACAGGAAAATTTGTTTACAAATTCAAGTTTTGAAATATGAAGTTAAGCGACAACAAATTTTGATAATTTTGCAAACAAATACTTTTAAGCCTTATTTGAAACATTGCAAAACTTTCTAGAAGCGGCATTTGAAATGGATAGTAGATTACTTACTTTAGCGATTGGGAAATCCTATTGCGGAATTAATTCCGTCAATTTATCGCTTAAACGAAACCAATTTCAGCTTCAAACGATATTGCAATAAGCGCGTTCTAACTTGTCATGTCAGAAGTCAGATGTAATTAAAATGTTCCTGTTTAGCATTATATTAGCATCACAAGTTTGCTTCAGTTTTTCTTAATTAAAAATCGTTTTAAAATAAAACGAATTGAACTCTATTTATGCTACTAAGATAGCGAGTACCAAATTTAATTTCATAGTACGGGAGCTCTAATCTAAGATTGTACTGACGATAATTTAACGCAGATTTCATTTTGAGCGTCTAAAATGTTTTCCCTAAAGGGAAAATGGAATCATAACGAATTTAAGCAAGATAAAAATCGTAAGATACGTCACGGAATAGCGCGACTAAACTTCCGCGACAACGTTCTGTTTTAAATTTATTACTCAGTTGACATTAAACATGCATAGCTCAAGATTTGTTCAGCTGGGTTTCCAACATTCATGTTTTGTCTTTTTACTTTAAGGAAAGAAAGTGCATAAATAAATAAAAGCTCAGATAATGTACAGTGTAGTCACACTGTCTAAGAGAAACGTGCAATATTTTTCGAACTGAAAAGTTTTTTTTAAATTATCGAGAAGAATTTTATTGACAACATTATTCTCGCAGTCAGTATAGATATTTTTTCCTTAGACTACATCTTTAATATTGTATTGCATAGTAGACGGCTTGCCCAAAGCTTTAGAAAAATTCTTCCCACTGCGACCTATATGATAATATGATATCAGGATCACGTTTTTGAGTTGCAAAGTTTGTATGTAAAATTCTCTATAATGCATTCACATAATCGGCAATCTTTCTCGAACAATTATGTTTATCTTTTGCAAAGAGTGTTTCACATAAAGCGCTTGTTGTTTGTGGCCAGTTACATTCTGAAACCCATCACTTCCCCATCCCCAAGCCTTGAAAGCACAAATACAAGAATGAATGACAAATAAAACCACAACAAGGATCAGAATATCTAACTACGATTATTAATGATTCTATTTTATTCAACTTTTTCCTCCGCTTTAAACTATTTTAACACACTTCACAATTTAGAAGCATTTCAATCCAAGCACTTATACAAGTACAAGTGATATAAAATGGGAATTTTTTCAATGATTTTTGTACTATTATATACTATTCAGTCATTGATGCTCTAAACATTGAAATTACAACCAACGAAAAATGAATAATATGAAAGAATATGAACCAAACTTATTTTAGAATATCTTTAGTTCAAACAGAATGTACTGGGTGTAAGTTAATAAACCATAACATTTTGTTTTATTCTTAACCCAGATAAGATGTACAAGAATAAATCTTTCATTGATAATTACTAGCCCAAAAATTTTTGTTGAGTTATGCACTTATTCCATTAGCGATAAAAAATTCGAGCACATTTAATACAATTAGTTTCTTTCTTTTGGCGACATATTTCACAACTTATCTATGTAGGACGACGGCGGAGTTTTATTTTTATCTCATGTAAATAAGTCAAAAATAGACACATCCGAGTCCTATACATGTTTTCAACAATATTACATTTTTTTTCTAAATCCCGGAACTATTTAATTCACTTATAAAATTGCTACGAAAACAGCAAATATTTACAAAAACGCTAATGGCAGTATAAACATAAATTCCTACTTATAATTACTAAAATCCACTATATGTAAACAAGTACATATTTACTGTTAATTGTATGTACATACAATTCACTCTACTACTCCGAATCTTATAACGCTAGTATGTAGTAAAGGCTATTTGTTTTCTTAAGATGGATTTATGTACAGTACATAAATCAGTACAGAGTATAATAGGACATAATAGTGACATTGCTTTTCGTTTAGTGTTTAGCATAATTGTTTATATTTATCTCAAACAACAAAGTTTGCATCATTAAAAATAACTTACCGTCCACATTGCTGAAGTATGCCATGCGAAATGCTAGTTATGCTGTCGTTTAGTCTCGCTGCTGGTTTCTTTTCCATCCATAATAATAAGTTTTCCAGAAGTATGAAGATGATAAAGTAGGGCACCGCCTGGAAATTAAAAGAATATTCTACGAATAATGTAATATCTGATTATTATAAAGTAGATTAAAAAAATGTCACTTAATTTTATTGATAATTATTCATTTACGTAAAGGCATTTGTAAATATCAAAAAAAAAAAAGATCTGTGAAGAAGCTACTTATCTTATTTTCCTGATATTTTTTCCACTTGTAGGTCAATTAAAACACTATATGTAATTCGATTAAAGATCAACTTTATTACAGAAGCTTTACAATTTATTAGGTTTTCGTCACTACTTCTTCAGTGGAATAAAATTGACATTTAATTTGTGTCAATTAATCTCAGGAAAATAAGATAAGTACATAAAGGTCATAAGAAGATATATACTAAAGAAGCTACTCTACGTTATATATTTAGTTTTTTTTAGTGGATAAATGTTGTGCCTAGTCATGAAGTTAACGATTCTCTATTAAGAGAAAGAATAGGAATAGGTTCAAACACAGCACCTTACGATGGCAAAGATTGATAATCCACGCGTCTATATAACTTATGGCAAAATACAGCACAGCGTATTACATATGAAAACACTCGTACCTACATTTTGGATATTAGAAGAGGTAGAGGTTTGAATTCTTATATGTATTTCTCTCTGTTGACTTCCCTGACAAAAATAGTTTTCTAAAGTGTATTATTGAGAAATTACACAATTGTCTTAATGAACAAGCTTTATCGTGCACATTAAAATTTTTATTGAAACACACGGCCAATTTTAAAGCAAAGCCTAATGAATAGAATGGGTGGATTGGTTTCTATTTCTGTTATGATGTATTGTGTTCAAAACATTTTTTGCGCTCATCGTTTAATAAAACGTCTGTCATTCTTCTACTGGTCACCTTACAGAATTAGATATACATATATGTACATATTTCATAATCCTAGTATTGTGCAACATAAACAAACGGTATAATTCATTCATGGAATGGATTTCATCAAATATTAGCAGCGTCTTAAAGGATTGTCTAACGAGTTGCAAATTTATATATTAAAGATTGTGCAAATGCCTAGAACATAGTATGTTAAAATTTTCAATAATAAATCTTCAAACTATGAAATGCTGATCTGCTACTTGTAACAATCATAAAGCACAATTTAGTCTAATTATATACATAACAACAGCATAACAATATGTATATCCCTATATACGGAACAGACAGGGAATCTAGCAAATAAAACCAAACTTTAAATTGAGTTTTCTGTTTTTTAGCGGCTAAAAAATTCCATATATAGGCGATATGCAAATTTACATTTTTTTCTAAATAGCCAACGCGAAATGTACGAGTGTCCTATCTCGCTAACTAAACGCTGAATACGTTTATACTCAGAACTTACATAGACCTTTAGAACTTTGCCTGTCAGCCTTATTTGTATGCTGCGAAATTCTTTCCGCCAAAACAACTCGACAACAAATCAATAAATTTGCAGATGTGAATGGCGATCAGTAGTACATACATCCCACTGTACAAGTAGTTTAGTAGAATCTATAGTCTGGTATTCGCCAACTAACTACCGCCCCTAAGACCCAGCATAGACTACGTTTAGACGATTGTTCATATTCAGTTTAATAATTTTGCAATTACGAACGTCTAAGAGGTTTATCGATTAATTTTCAGATTTAATACAGAACTTGTAAAATTTAATATTTTGCAATAAATTTGAATGCAATAAACAGGTGGATAGTGCAGAGCACAAAAATGAAAAACAGGCGTCGAGTTAAATAAGAAATGTTTACTCTAGTTAGAATTACCGTTGATTACTAGTTGTTGTTTATTTTATTGAATAGTAAATCATCTCGTAAGAAGCTTGTAAATACTTACTACTCTTTATAAAATCTTGAAATACTTTGAAACTTATTGGAATAATTATATCGGTGTCAATACTTTTTCATGTGCACATATAAATGTATGGTGATGCTGTATGGTATACCTTTTAAAAATAGTGGAGAAATTTAAGTTTAAATCAAATAATATGTATTTCTTAAAATTGAACAAGGCATTTACAGGCAGCATTCTTCATATTACTATCATCATGATAGTTAATAAGTGTATGCATATATGTACAAATGTATTTATGTATATGTAGTTTATTGATCTCACGTTGTAATCTTCCGCATATTACATATAATATTACATTGGGATCATTGTAAGCATTATATATACATACATATATATGCATGTGTTACATGAACAGTCTCGTCCATGGGGAGTAAGAGATAAATAATAATGCAAGTGGCAAATTTGACAATTATCAGTATAAATGCGAGAAGCGGAGAACATAATGATTAATAGTATTAAAGGTCAAATGATAATATTTTATTCAAAAACAATACATTATAACCTTCTCTTACTGATAAAAAAAGTGATTTGACTGGTCGATGTGAGTTTTATCATGCTTTCTAATAATGTTAGGGGAGTTTTCCAGAAATTTAGTACAATTATTGATAAAAATCCAAAATCTGTTTAATGAGCACTTATGGTCCCTACTTTATAGATATACATATTTACCAAATTTAATACATGTTTAAAAATCGTGTGAATAAATTCTTCCTATGCTACAAATATAAATAATTTGACCTCCGCATTCAGGTTCAAGTATAATGATACGAATAATTAATGCATAATTTATTAGTAGTAAACAGCATACTTTTTTGGCATATACACTTCTATCAAAGTTTAATACTAGATCATTCATGGTCATTGCTCTTCCTTGTAAAATCTCAACTTACATAATTTATCATATTTACGATATAATCTATGCAGGGGTATAAAACTAACCATTGCTTATTCAAGTTTTCATTGTACTCGGGTTGACTACATGGTAAAGAAAAAGCAGTTTTTTCTGCTTCTTCATTTTCAAAAATGTTACTAACAATAAATTAAAACTTACACCAACTATAAATAGTATTTAGTAGGATAATCAGAGAAGATAAACAACTGCATGTGCAAAATAAGGAATACATATAATCCATACTTCTTTTTGAAAAACTAAACTAAATTTGTTATATCATCTTTCAAACAGATCACAAGGTTACTGATTATATTATGTATATTATATCACATGCCATCTGCACATGCATTAAAATCGCACACAAGTTAAATGTAGTTTACGTATCTTATAATTTTTCTTTCTAGCGCCACTAATCTTTATTTTATCTGCTTATCTTTTACTTCCTTGTAGCTTTTTCTTCATTTATCGATCATGTCAGATACCTATCAAAAATTTTGTTCTAATCTACTGACGACCACGGTATAGTTCACATAAG
>SMLS01073141.1:0-17075 GCA_004785975.1 Popillia japonica | reverse complement strand
ACAATAATCTACCACCAACACATACGTATCAAGTTTTTACTTAGCCCGAAGAAAGAAACATAGGAACCATCATAATACTGTTGTTTCTTTTGTGCATAAAGGGGTACTAGAAGATTTAATAATTTCACTTTGTATTACAGGAATATCTTCCATACGGACTAAGTTCGAATATTAAGTTGCTGCAGTGATAACAGTGATAGATGTTTCTGCGTGCATTCTCGTTCAACATTCAAGACATCTTTCACGCTACTTACGGCGTGCAGTATTCAAGAGCTTTAAAACACTTAAAATTCCTATTTCTGCAGGTCTTATAATGGTAGTCACGTCAAGTAATAGATCTTCTAAAGCCGCTGCAGTTTCACCTACTGGATATTGCAATAAGTTGCTTTGTTTTACGATATTATACATAGAACACAAAAGAATATAATATAATACATAACGACATAAAGACACAGTAGTGAAAAACTAACCTTTTTTTTAATATTTAAGGAAAAGGCGCAAGAAAGCATTCGAAACATACGTTCTTGTTATTAACCCTTATACAGTGGACGTAGTGCCCATATGACCCCGGTCAATTTTATAGTTGCTGCATTTCTTTTTTGGGAAGGCATAAATGGTTCATGCGCCATCTACCTTTCCTTAGAGCTGCTATCAACACGTTCACGTAAAATTATTCACTTTAGCGCAATTATTTAGCAGACAGTTAAGCATAAATAGAAGTGAGGGTCACCAATGACACCATGTTACCTTATGTGTTGGTGATTTTTGACTAATGAGATGGCGAGTAGATCAAGGAACGTACACTCATGGTAAGCAGAGATTGGACAGTTTCCATATAACAACGTATTCAAAGTGTCCAATCTTTACTTTCCATGAGTGTGCGTTTTGGTGATGACAATTATGAACAAATTTTAACTCAGTGGCTTGAAGAAGAAGAAAGTGAGTATTAGTGACTCCGTATGTCTATTGGAAGAGTTTTAGGAAAACCAGTCGATGGTAAAGATTTTCCTCGGGTTGAAGGAGACACAAAAGAAAACGATGCAGCTTATGTCCGTGAAGTAAGGATAAGAAGTTAAATGTGACTTGCTGATCATGCAAGAAAGCAATGTGTTGTGACTGCCAGGAAAAATATGTAAAATTTGTGTTTCGGAATAATTTCTTTTTGTTTATTTTGAAAGCCTGCAGTTTTGTTAAAATATTGCGTTCTTAAAGACATTTAAGGTTTTTATTATACTTTGTAAAGTAATCTATGTGTCTATTTCATTTACTGTAGCAATTTTTTTCAATAAAATATTGTAATTATAAATCAGGTCGACAGTTTGTTGCGGTTTTCTTCACTATTTCTTTTCTACAACAATTTTATTCACCAAACTTAAAGTATTTGAGAAAAGAGTGTTGTTGATTCATAATACAATAAGGTTAAAAACGTCGTCTAGAATTGTATTATATTACTTTTATATTAAACTGTACATTTGAAAGTCGCATAAAATATGGGGTCTAAAAGTCACCACGTCACCGAATACATTAAAAAACTCACGTCACCGGCTAAGGGTTAAAGCTGTGGTGTACAATATAGCAGCAGAAAAGCTATAACTAAAATAAAGTTTCAATTTTGAAAATAATCGAAGACATATCGAGTCAAGTTTATTTACTCTTGATTTAGAAATACAGTATGATGATAACCGAGAAATTATTAGCATAATACTAACATTCAGTTATAATAATAATAATAATAATAATAATAGCTTTATTTGTCCAACGGATTACCCAATTACAGGACAGTACTACATATATATGTACAACGTACACTTCAATGAGAATATAATAGCTGACGTATTTAACAAAATTAGGATTAATAATAATAAAAAAAAATGTAATTAATTATGTAAATTAAAAAATATATCGCTATAGTGAAGATTAGCTGCTCTGCACATCACCACTAGTGGAGATCCTTGAAGAAGGTTAGTTCGTGAAAAAGGAAGTAAGAATGTAGGGGCAAAACGAGAAGCGATTCTAGGAATAAAGAAATCAAGACATGAAAGAAGGTAGGGGCAGTCAATCCGTCCGTTGGATAGTTTCCATACAAATCTTGCACCATGTAGTTCTCGACGGCAACTTAAGGCTTGCATATTATGTGCATCCAGCAAATAAGTATAGTCTATGCCGCGCTGCGGATAATTACCAGAATTTTTAAAAGACAAATATTTCAGGAATCTTCGTTGAACTTTTTCAATAGAAAGTTGTAAGTATAGGTATTGAGGAGACCATACTTGGGATGCATACTCCAACTTGCTAACGACCAGACTGAAATAAAGGGTCTTCATCAGCTGAATATTATTGAAATACCTGCAAGAACGCATCACAAAACCCAAAGTCCTAGATGCAGAGGCACAGATCGAGTCTATATGGTTAGAGAAACTAAGACGAGAGTCAAAGTACACTCCAAGGTCCTTAAGTTATCGACAAAGAATAAGAAGTAACTTAAGTAACGCGATCAACAAGAAAAAGCAATTTAATCTTTAAGTTATTTCGTCCATTAATACATACCTACATATATGAAATTATGTATACGAAGATCGCTCGATAGCTACGTGTCGTAACACAGAATTCTCGCCAATTCGGGAGAATCTTCTTTACCAATCTGTAGAATAATCCTTTAGTAGGTTAAACATGACAGTACAGACGTATCTTTCGATTAGTCTCTGTGTGACAGTACGCCAAAATGAACATCACGTGTGATTTTTCATTGGAATCCGCTTTCTCGTTTTCAATTGTGAAAAACCGAATTCAAGCGTGGTCGTACGAACACAAATGATAAACTCCGTAGTAGACGTCCAAAAACGGCTGCGGCCACAGACACGATTGAAAAAATCAACGGTCATCCAATACGATGGGATGACCGTTAAGTAAAAGTGCGCGAGATAGCAGACACAGTGGATATCTCAAATGGCAGTGTGCACAGAATTTTGACTGAAAAATTGGAAATGAAAAAATTCTTGGCGCGTTGGGTGCCGCAGTTGCTCACGCCGAAGCAAAAACTGAAACATTTCAATTTTTCCCCGACATTTTAGCACGTTTTTAGCACATGCCCAAGAACTTTTTGCACCGTTTCACAAGCGTCGACGATACCTGGGTCTACCATTGGGCTCCCGAAGCCAAGAAACAATCCAAATAATGGACACACGAATGTTCTCGGCCACCAAAGAAGGCAAAGCAGTTTAGTCAGCAGGAAAGCTTATTGTAATTGTATTTGGGGATTCCCATGGAATTATCTTGGGGGACTAGCAACACCTAAAGCGATTAGTTCAGCAAGTGCTGATTCAAAACTGATTTGGGACTGCGTTAATGTCTTAAACGAGGTGGGTTCCCAAAGGAAGATAGTTTTGGCCTGGGTCGCCAGCCACGGGGGCGTAAACGGAAATGAGACGGCAGATGATCTGGCCAGGCAAGGTTGGTCGAGGCAATTCGTCGGGCCCGGCCCATCCTTCGGCACCACCAAATCACAAATCAGAAATTTTATCAACGAAAGGGTACATAATAAGTCCAGGAAATGGCGGAAAAGATCATCAGGACAAAGACAGGCAAAGGAGTTCCTAAAAGAACCCTGAATTCACTAGACACCTGCTGGATAAAGACAAGAAAACCGTCAAAATGAGAGTAGGTCTGTAGACTAATTAGGTATATGTACAACATAGGCCTAGCGGAAGATGCCATTTGCAGATTCTGCAAGGAGGAGGAAGAAACCCCAGTCCATGTGCTGTGCTATTGCGAAGACCTGGCTAGGACAAGGTTTCTGATGTTGGGCAGAGCTGCTGTGGCCCACAGCACAGAGCTGCATATAGTACTCGCTCTCAAGGATGTTAAGCCTCATAAAGAGAGCAAAGTTAGAGGGCGCCTTCTAAAATTACTGGGGAACACAATGGACCTAGAAGGTCGTGGTGAAAGAGGCCCGTAATGCCATCCCTAATCTAATCTAATCTAATCTTGGTCGACTACTCAGAAAAGAAAAAATAATTTTGGCGAACTATGACAATTTTCTACAACAATTGAGCGACAAAATCAAAAAGAAATGGTCGCAATTACCCACAAATCTGCGATTGCAATGGCCAAAATTCATTAATTATGATTTGAATTCACCCTACTCCCCAGCGAATATCATCTGTTTCTACGGCTGAAAAAATGGCTTGGCAATAAGAGATTCAAATTCCTACATAGTCGCTGCTGTAAATAGCTATTTCGACGAGTTGGACTTACAATTAAGGTATTGCTTGAAATATCATTGGAATAAGAGCTGCATCAATATTGAAAAATAAAATGTTTTTTTTTGTTCAGCCACGTTGTTATCGTCGTACATAATTTACTTGCATTCTTTAGTACGATCAAGTGAAAGTGATAGTCGTAAATGAATATTGCTGTATTTAAAATTTCTCGTCAACATCTAAGTAGAGCTTTTAACACGCATGAAATATATTATTCACCGTCACAAAGCAACAACTATAAATTTAGGCACCTCATAAATGATTATCCGAGAATTATCACGAACTTCAAAACGTAATCAAATCTTAATTCTCTCTAATTTTTACTAGGCGCTATCGTAGCTCATAACATTATAATTCTTTAATTGCATATTACAGAACTATAGAAGATAGGCCCCTGTCACTGGTATATTAGATAGTCCAGTACCCTTTAGATCTCATTTTGTACACTTTTGTAAGGCTGCAGGTCAGAGTTTTTATATCGTACCTTATAATTTTCAAATTCGAAAAGTTATGTAAATTATTCTCAAACAATTGTACAATTATATCAAAAGATGAGAGGCGGATGGGAGTATATAAACATAATACATAAATAGATGCACGGATATAAACGTGTCGGATAAAACTAAACATAATAATAAAAACTTGACCGATGGCTATACAAATTTCCGTTAATGATAATGGCGTAATTATCGGGCCGTGATATTGTTATTACATACCTTGATGGTGCCGTTTTAATGATATAATGAAAACATTAGAGGCTATCATGCAAGCATTCGTTTTAATAATATTTGAAGGTACCTACTAGATTTCTTGATATGAGTTAGTACGTTAGTAGTAGCGGTATAAACTTTATAAATGGCGTAATAATATAGATTTATAGGAATTTATGTTCATTTGATGGTTTCATTGTTATAGGAAGAGAGTGGTATGCGCTAATGGAATAGTCGAAAAGGAAGTATAAGTTATCAATGCGGTTACTTGCACACTACTTCTGGTTGTATGGTTGACAATCTAATTATTAGGGTAAGGATAATTATGCACTAAGAAGCTTTAAAATAGGCATTTAAATATGCACTAATAATATAAAGAATAGGTAGTTAAATGTGCATTAAAAAATTAAAAAATAGATAAGTTTTTTATATTATATTTATTTTTCCCTAAAAAAACAAAAAATAATGATACTATAAAAACTAGTTATAATTAAATTTCACGACAACATGGTGCAACAATTGTTCAAAAGTAAATTTGCGCCCATTGTCGGCTAGAATATGTTTGTATTGCGAAAGATTCTTTCGACATCGCACGACACTATCGGTGCAAATTCATAGTTTATAGCACTGGCACTTAAATGTTCATGGTTTTCGTGAAGGATTGTTTTATATTGCAACACCTCACCTATATTCTTTAGCTGTTGATACCCGGTATTTTTTAACAGAACTACATTCAATTTATTGACGAACCAATTTTTCTGGAGTTTAAATAAACTTTTAAGTATGTCTTCTATTATTTCAATGCTGTCTTTTAGAGACAACTCTTTAGCTTCCAGTGTAGAGATTGCAGTGGAAATGCACGCCCAGATTAGCACGAATAAAAATTCGGTTTTCTCGAATGCTTAATTGTCCCAGAATATTTTGTACTTCCTCAATGCTCCGAGCTTCTTCAGAATCGAATTCATCAAGAATTTGCTTAAGAATCTCAAAATGTTCAGCGTAATATATAGCTGCGTCGATCGTCGTAATGATTGGCGAGCGAGGAAGTGGAATGTCCTCTGCATTTTCCCGAAACTTCTGGATCCGACTTGGTGCTCTTTTTTACAGACGGTATCAGCATATCAACATTTGAATATAAAGTACGAATTGATTCAGCCATTCGGTGCAAACCATGTGCTGCACAGGTCACATGTATCATGTTTGGATTCAAAACCTGTAGGCTCTCCATAGCTTTGCGCATACATATACACATATGGTGCCACATCACTATACAAACCAGTAGTACTTTTTCATATAAAATCCCAGACGCCCACAAAAAAGTCAGAGAATCGTTGAAAAAAGCAGCGACTGTTGAATGATTCACTTTATCCAATACTTTTACAGTCAGTACATATGATTTAGCTCTTTCTTCATTAAGTCCTAATACCTATACCAAATATAAAATTTGGAAGGCATCTCTGTTCCACATCAGTGGCTTCATCAATCTTTTACTTTTTCCATTTTTTTTTATGGTTGTATTACACAAATCTGAAACATAATATTTTCGGAATTTTGACTTGTCTGGAATGCCTTGTTTCGTATACTTTTCCATAAAATTGCGAAAAAACTTCATTCTTCAATTTAGTTAACAGACTGCCAGCGCAAATAAAGGTCGTACAAAGTTCTTCGTCGAATACTGAGTGTTTAGGTCCGGGCTAAGTACTTATTTAAACCTTTGGCGGATTATTTAATTATCCCCTTTCAGAATATTTCGTTTCGAAACAAAAAATAATAGTGAATGAAGAGCAAGCCAGCAAAATTGGTAAGCAACGCACAAACTAAACTATGTAATTACCGTTAATTAGGTTTTTGGTGGAATTATATCAACTATGTATTTGTACCAATGCAATGTTGTGTTGTTAAATACTGTAAATTACCTTAGTTTTCCAATCTAAATGCATTTAAAACATTAGTTAATATATTATCATGCATATGTAGTTTGATCTAAAATGTATGAATGTGAAAGTATCTTATTAAAAGGTATATGACCCTAGACAATAAATAATGCTGAAGTAATTAATCTTGCGTTCGACAAGCAGTAATAACTTCTTTCAAATTTAAATTCTTAGCACGCCTAGTGTTTGATATTTCGCTATGTGTAGTCAAGGAATAATAGCAGTTTGGATCAGTAATATTGTACATTTCACACTTTGTTTGGTTTTATAAGAGTACAGTGTAGTAATAATTTTGTGCCGTTTAATTAAACTGTCAAGATATTGTGCTGTAATCGTTCAGGATTTATTTATTTTTCTAACTTACACATACATAGACTATATATGTTTGTTGGAAATTGTACATACATATGTACATATACATATGTATATACATACATATGTACATATACATATGTATATACATACATATAATATATGTATATCGTAATGTTGCAAAAATTTCTAACCGTTATACCTCTGACATTAAAATGCTTTCAGCTAATTTAAATTTGCTGCTGCTGATGTTACCAACATTTATTCATACAGAAACTACTAAAAAACATTAGTGAATCAATCGATGCCGAACTTAATACAACAAACTTCATTCATGGGTTGATGTCCTGTTAGGCAATCGATCGCACATATTTATTCTACGGATATCCCGTAGGATATTTGAACTTAAAACTTGTTAGGTCTCAGAAATCCATGATGCTTCCCCTCCATCGATTGCGTTTTTGTTTTTGGATCATTCAATTGGACACAAGCTCCATTCACGGCCGCAAGATCTTTTTATAAATCTGAAACATCTTTAAAACGGACACAGGATTTCACTCTTGCTGCTTGTTCGACCTTTAAGTATTTGGGGGTCAATTCTTTTCTAGGTTCAGTACATAGTGAGCTATATTTTGGAATCGGTTTACAAATATCAAATGTTGTTAAACTATAGAAGTTTTTATAGATACAATTGGCTTAAATCATGTAATAATCGCTATAATTGGGTTATCATAAAGTAAGGGATATATTTGAAATTATTATAACTTTTTAACAAATTAAGTAAAAAACAAAAAATAAACGAAATGTAATTGCTTAATGGATGGAACTCAGTCTACTCAACACCAGTTCATTTGATTTGATTTAATTGAACACTGAGTATGCATCAGGTCTTTGCATCATCCCCTTAATACCGTTGCCTATAGCCTATTGTATTATTCCCTGCCTAGTCAGTTTTTTTACATAAACAGGTTAGTCGCCATTACTAGGTTTAATAGCCTATACGATAAATCTCTTTACTGTAGGCCTGTTAGTTGCTCCAATGCAGCGTATCCAAATACAGCGTGGTAGATTATTTTCTCTCCCTGATTCCAGTTCCATGCAGATATTCCTTTCAAAAGTCATGTCCTGTTAGTAGACTCGTCACTGTTCTAAGCTATACTCGGTTAAGAGCCAACACATTAACTGCTAAGTGCTCGGGTACCTACCGCTTTATCCGTTTGCTATGTGTGCTGCCTTTCAACCGTGTTCCATTGTACCTGGTGTGTCTTTGTAATCGACTCAGCTACTGCGCCTCGTATTGTAGCCTTAGTTATTTCCAGACACTGTTCTCGTCCAGTGAATTTAGTTACAGACTCTCTTATTGCCAGCTTGTTTCCTACTTCGTTGGCTGTGCTCTTATGCCCCGGCACCCACTCTAAAGTATCTTTGTTGTGTTTTGTCAGAGTTTTAAGGATTTTCAGGCAGTCTCAATCAAGCTTGAGGTTATGCGATAAGCTGTTAGTGCTTTTAGGGCCGTTTGACTATCCGATAAGATATGGATCAGCTGACTATTAGGTTGTTTTCCACTGCCATTCGGGTACATATCTAGAATGCTACTATTTCGTTTTGTTGTGGGTGACATATTGCCCTAAATCATGATGATTCAAAATTTCACCATATATAGCTGCCCCAGGACCAATCGTTTTCTTTGATCCGTGTGCGTACCAGATCTGCTTTCGAATTCCAGGTTTCTGCTTTACTCCCTAGCTAGCTCTCCAACCTAGGGCAACCTTGAAGGAGAGCATAGTAGTCATTGTGTCACGGCCCATATCACAGATAGGGTTTGCGATCTCAGTGGTGATTCTGACATGCTCCAAAGTCTTCTGGGTACTTCAATTTCCACCAAATTTCTATGTGCGCCTAGCATGGTCTCCTTAGCAACGGTTAGCGTGTTTTGTGCGGTATCAGTACACAGGCAAACTAACCTCTGTACCTTTGCGAGTTTTCTTATTGCTTGCTTCTTCGCCAAATCAGGCAGCCAACACCACTTAGGGCAATTGCTCAATATGAACTTATTCTACTATTACTATTTGGTCTTTATGTCTATACTTTTATCTTCAAAGTTTGTTTCTAAATTTAATATTTAAGACTAATTACATGAATACATTTTGAAGTTTTTACTCGTATGACGTTGTTTGGTGCTGAAACATATTTTGAGCATTATCTTAAAGAGGTTATAGGTGTTCAGATGCTATCGAAAACCTTAGGTCTACAAGTAGAATAGTGTGCTTGATGCTTTAAAATGAGCAATAACTACTTAGGCAGGCACTAGCAAGAGAAACTAGTACTAACTCAAATTTGGGATGATCAATGTGTAGCAAAGTATGGGACAAAAATTGATAGTTTACAGTAAAAATGCAACGTATACCTAACATATGTACATACATGTAAATATTTAATTATTGCTAGACACTAAGTACTGCCTGGATAACACATAAGTAGAAGACAGCTTTGTATTGTTATACATATGTATATGTATATTATACATAACATTTAGGGTGTGTAGAAGATACCTTTTAAATTAAATAGCACGCAGTATTCAAATATTTCATAATAGATTCCTCAGTAATTGGCAAATGTAGAAAAGCTTTTGAATATAGAATTTGTACAATATATAGAAACATCTGCAAAACGACGCACATCATGTTCAGTAATTACTATTTTGTACACATCACTAATAACTAAATTCCAACTGTCTATTGATACATGTATCTATCTACCTGTACGTATACACATTACAGTATCAAAATAACGCCAGCAATACTATATTATCTATTGTATGGAAACTATATCTGATTGAGTATCAATGTAATTAGTATTTTAATTAAAAGTGTTACACAGAATTCACTGGTGAAAATGTTTATTGAACATGTCCCACGTACTACTTTTATCACATAATAACTTTGCTACTACTGTATATTGAATTTAAACCTATAGCGAATGTGTAAGTGCTAATCTTTATAAATAAAGATATTGTAGTAATAATGTAATTGATCTACCTCCCCTATTACTAAATAATGATAGTTAGGAAATACCATTATTATTAAATAAATTTAATAGTTGAAACCAGGCTACCGGAGGTAATGTAAAATAGCTTAAAATCGTTAGTGCACGTAACTGAGTGTAGATATTCCGCAGACAGTAGCATCTAGTTGGTGTAAATTCTTTTAAGAATATTGCCATAACAAATTGTAAATACACAATAGGTTGAAGATAAATTCTACTGCCATTAAAATATAGCGAGAAAAAGTTATCCTTGTCTGAGCTTGTTCGCTCGCTTTTATTTTATATTCAAATAATTTTTATATTTATTACTTTATGTGCCTTTCTGCGTGCTCTATAATGTGGTCAAGTGACTGAAAGTCTTGCTTTAGTATTCTAAATGTCTTAATTATTTTTCAAACTAGGTAGGTAACACACACAATACCTTCCAGACTCAAAAGACCCCACTAACCAACCAACCTGCTTCGATCAACTCTACTCCTGATTCAAGCGGACCCAAATTTTGATAATCTATTTGCTGAAAACTCCTATACCTTCTTAATCGCATATACCAAATGTATAAGTTTTACGATAACTAAATTATGGTGATATACTTGTAACATTCTATCCCCATTATTTTCAACAGAAATTAGTAATTTACAAAGATGGAGCCTAACCAGGATTTGCACACAAAACATATACAGTATGTAAAAAAATTAGTTTACTAGATATGTGAACCAGAATTAGACCAGAACTATTTATTACTGAGTAAATAACTAAAATATAAATCATATAATAATAAAAAATAAAATTCTATAACAAAAGTTTGATCGTAGCCTGAAGGCAGGAATATTTCGTATCGCCGCCTTGAGCTGCAATTACAGCTTCACATCGTCTAGTCTTTGATTCTACCAGTTTCTGACATATGTCCGTTCTTGTCAATTTTCATCCATTCAGCGCTAACAATTGGCTTGAGAGAATTAATAGTAGTAGATCATTGACTTGAAATGGTGTGTTTCAAAATGGACCCAAATGTTCAATTGGACTAATCCGGCGATTGTGGTGGCCAATTCAATACCTCTGTACTATTGGTATGAATCCAAATTTGCATAATCGTGGCTGTATGCTTTGGATCTCGATCCTGTTGAAATATAAACACATTGTTAAGGCTTAATTTTTCTGCAGAGAAAGGAAGTTTTGATTGAAGCATATTCAAATTATGTAGTTTTCTTTAGTCATGATTCCATCAATACATTCGACTTAGACACACCCTTTCCATGACATTGAACCTCAAAACATTAGTCCTCCTGTCAAAATCAAATTTTTGGTAAAAATAAGGTATCAACAGAGTTGTGAATCTAACTTACCACCACCGTGTTCTATTGTAGGACTCAAATACTCTCCTCTATATTTTTCACTTGTCGTTCTCAATGCACGAAAAACACCATCTGATCCAAAAAGTAAGATTTTTGTTTCATTTGATCAAATTATGTTTCCATTAGTCAAGAGACCAATTTATTTTAGTTATAGTCAATTTATTTTACCTTTCGCCCGTTGCAATCGACTTCGTTTATTTTTAGTTGATCTAAAAGGCTTCTTACCAGCAAATCTTCCGCGGTATTCCTTCCTGATTTGATTCGATTTCTAATACTTTGTGAATGCAATTTTATGTTAAATTCATCTTATATTTCCTAAGCAATCTTAACTGCAAATTGCTTTCGGTTTGCAAAATTTTTAGAAAAATAGCCTTATCAATACGTTTTGTAGATTTCTTTTTTCTGGCTTGGCCTCTTTAATCACAATAGTTCTTGTCTTTTTGCACTTAAATTTTAACTTAAATTAAACAATGGCAAAACTTAAGATTGTTTAAGATTAAATTCTCCTCAGCAATAATTAAATAAAAGAGATTATTAAGGATTACACTGCCTAGCCTAACTTATACTAATTCCAGCACACATCCAGTACTGCGTAAGCTTTCCTACACACACAGCGTATAAATTAATATATTATCCTATTTAATGTTATTGCATTCAGTCACCCGGAACACGTATAGAATCAACCTTAAAAGCTAGTGGTGTGCAGGCAGAGACAAGTGAGCTAAATAGTGCAGCAATTATATAAATCCAGTCATGATGAGACCTGTTTATCCAAAGTTAGTTTCATGACGGATCTCTTCAACGCGTTTTTTCGGGAGCGTCTTCAACTTTTCGGCTATATTGTTGTAGTTATGGTATACCCCAAATAAAAGTGATTGTTCGGAAAGTGAAGATTTGCATAAACTTTCTCGCCACCCACACCAATAACTAATCTATTGAAGACCTCTCCTTTGTTCAAAATGTTTAAACTAGCCGACAATTACTATGAGGACATTTTCCCTTTGTAACATTATGCCAACATGTTAATTACCTACTACATATGTACTTTGTGTATTTATTTTTAATGATGTATATATTCTGCTGCGTATCATTGTTCTGTTATTGGTACTTACTGTTGGGCAATAAACATTATTATTATTATTTAACCAGAACAAAATTAAGTGTTAAACCATGGAAAAACGTGTTTACATGTATGTATTCAAATTTCCACACTACTAAATATTATCTTAGGTTAATTGTAGAAATAATAAACGTTGTTTTCCGAGATTAAGTTAGGTGGGAGCTACTGGTTAACAAGTTAAATACTGGAAGTGAACGTTAAAATAACTTTTAAACGAAAGCAATGATTTATCAGTTCTACAAGGCCATCATTACCACATCAGTAGCACGCTTTAAAACTGAGATCTGCTTGTGAGAAATTTGGTGTTTTTCATAACTACGTTTATACCGCTTCTGTTACTCATTGAGACACTAGACAGTTCTCTACTGACAGAACCGTTCTCATTTCCATCAAAGTTGATTTTAGGAAAATAAAAAGTCGTATAAGATGTATTATCCGTGACATACACATTTACAGTTTCTGTCTTCGTTTTACTGTACTTGGCGGTTACGTGAGTCATTTGCATAATGGTAAAGCACTATTGACTTTCTCCAGTAGAAGAAGGAAGGTAGCACACACGCGTAGCGTGAAATTTATATCTGTATGTCTATACATACAAGGTCTCTCTCATACATAAATTGTGCAAGTGCTGCGAGAACTTATCGAATATACAGGGTTTTCCAATAACTGCTGTCCAATGTTGAAATGCAATAAAACAAGCTGTGAGTGAGATATTATTTATTTTTTATCTGAAACGCCTATGCATGCTATTATGTGTGGAACCATTGCCGCACAGATCTGAGTACATTTGAACGATGGCTTGGGTTATTTTGACTCTGAGGGCATCAGTCGTTTGCGGATTATTGGCAGAGAAATGCGACTTTTGAAGATGTCACAAGATCAAAAGATAATCATACTCTCGAATTGTTAATGCAGAATTTCCATCGTGGCATCTGCTGTTTGGCACACAACACTGTCCTACTGGAAGGACATGTTGTCCACATTCACATCGTGCAATGTGAACCGAAGGAAAGTGGGTATCATTGATCTATGGTGCTCTCCAATTATGGTCATGGCCTCACCAATGTTGTTTTTGAAAAAGTATCGACCACTGACTCCACTGGCCCTGAATCTGCACCAAACACAAACTATTGGTAGATGTAATTGCCTTCTGGTGAATCTTGGGGGCCAACCGCAGGTTGGCGAGCGGCAATTTTGCTTATTAACGCATTCATCCAAAAATGCACCCCATCACTAAAGATGATGATACGTCCAAAATTGGGGTCCGGAACGATAGAAGGCTTTGCTACTGGATCAGTTGGATCTTATAGGAGTGTAAGCCCAGGTCCTCTTTTAACTTAAAATTTAGTTCCTGTGCATCGAATTTAACCACCACACGTTGAAGATTTGAACTAGAAGGGCCGCAAAAATGGACACAATGTGCCCGACGTTTGCACTACGAACACGTTTTCATAATAAACTTTGGTTATTTGTACTTGCTGCTCAATCGTGTAATTTGCAGAGGTAATTTGGCGTCAGTGATTAAATAATAATCCAGAGATTTGACAGACACCGCCACTGCAGACAAAGATCAACCAACGGTTAGTGAAACACCCTTGATTTTAGCTGTATTTCTGCATAATGTCAAAAGTAGATTTTCCAACATCTGACGGTAGGAAAAGTATTGCAATCATCATCATTTAATTTCGGCAAACTACAAGGTTCAGGGATCAAGGATTTTTTGTCATATAGTTAATTTGTTGTTGAAGTATTTTTCGTTCGATGCTATATGCAGCATGCTGTTCCGTTTAGCGCACATTTATCTTGAACATGAATACCTGAAGCGCTGGTAAAAATATTGACAACAGACTAGCTGGTGATGATACATAGCGAAGCACTATAACAACCATCAGCAGTAGTTGTATATAATTTATGCTTAAGGTATCTTCAAAAATAGAAATCCAAAAGATTAAAACCAGGCTTATAATGTTAGGTAAATTTTGAAAACATGTCGCATCTGTTCCAAAGAGATTGTTGTAACAAAAACCAAGAAATCATTGCAACTCTACATCCAAGGGGAATAGATGTATAGATACATACTATTTAGATCGCTTTCCTCGCATGAAAAACAATGAAATAAAAAATAGTTCTCAGAGATAATTTTGGATCCGGTGAGCTCTCTTTCAGGGGTGTTCACAAGTTTTAGCACTGGTGTATCACGAAATAAATGAACAAACATAAAAAAAATCACCTCTCTCAATAAGACAAACAATTCAATTATAAACAATTTTATTATAATTTACACAGAAAACAATAATAAAAAAAATATTTAATTTTTGATAATCAGCAATACTAATTGACTTCAATTAAACCTGTTATTAACAAAAATGTACTTAATTCTAACAAATAAATTATTTAAAATTGACAATTCTTATTACTAACAACCTCTATCGTAGTATTTAAAACAAAACAACTAATTGTCTTATTGGTTTGAATAATTTAATTCAACTTCAACTTAAAAAAAAATCTGGTTTGGCGTCTGTTTTGAATATTTTATAATAGTAGGTACTATTAATTTACGAAGTTATTTAGTTAAAATCTCTCGAATCGATGTTGAAATAAGTATTTAGTGAATAATAAATGTCGGAATGGATCAAAGATGTAATAATTAATGAATAGGAAAATTCTAACCTTATTTTCGAAAATCAACCTCTATCAGGAATTACAACCTTGGAAAATGGGAATAACAGGTTACAAGGTGTAGATTGGCCAGTTCTAGGTGTTCGAAAATAATGTAATCATTAATAAATCAATTCAACATAAAAATAATTTCAGATACAACTCATACGCAAATTGTTGGCGTCCTTTTTAAAAGAAAAAAATCACAACCAGTTATCTCGTTGGCGACCAAGAACATACTAACTCAGTTATTCAAATTTTTCTCAAAAATCATATCGAATCGAAGATTTCCATTGGCGAAAATGGAAAACAATTTTGATACTGACATCTTCAAGACAAATTAAAAAGCAATTTTCCTTAATTTAATTATTTTTTCGGTTAGGTTCCACTAATGAATTTTCTGACATTATTAACTTATATGATTTCAGATACCTATTTTAACAAAATATTTTGCATTAATTAAAACATTTGGCGGATACAAAAATTTATCTCGATGACATTACTCTGGTGTGTCCTTGTTTACTTAAGTTCTATCGGAATGCTTAAATTATTGTTTAAATTTCACATAAATAAATTAGATTTAGATTTTTCTTAATAATTAATGAATTTATATGCTCTCCAACCTGGTTTAACCTGTCTGATGCTCGGTCTTTTGCTACAGTCTGACTGTCCTTGTCACATTGCACCGAACAAAGGCTAGGTCTCCCCGAAGTTTTCCAGCTGCTCTAAAATACTTAATTTCTATCTAACCCCTCGTACAAGTATTATTGTCATTAAAACAAAATAAAATAATGCTGAAATTGTCTCCATACAATACATATGTATGATGCATGTTTTTTATATTAGATACTTTGTAAACCTTTATAGACTTACACTCTAGATGATGTACCTCAACATGTATATGCTAGTGCCAATTATAGGAGTAATAATTAACGACTAATGCAGTAATATCCACCTATTCAATTGATAATTAGTTTTACCTCACATAATTAATCGCGAGATATGCACCAGACAGATTTTTATAGGCTTACTCATAATCCACTGACTGCAAAGTTAATACATGAACGTTCCCTTACTAGCAAGCATTACTGCTAGCGCATAAAATAGACTACTTTCTAATATAACCTGTCCTTAACAAGGTACTTGACACTGATTGCAAATTATTATCGAGGAATGTATGCCGTGTATGCTCCTATTTAGATCTCTTGTATTACGTACTTTTTTTCTTCGTTTTCTTATAGACATCAAAGTATCTAAAGTAAGTTATAAAATTATCTTTTTTTGTAATACCGATGTAGATAACGTGTAATTTAACTCATATAACAGAGGGTTTTTATATAGATAGGTATCAATTTGATTGTATCGAGATGTATAATTTTGATCCTAAATCACCTGCAAAGTCATAGTCTCCAACAACTCCTTTATTTTGCTGTGTTATTGAACGAAAAAACAGATAATAGTGAAGACGTTGGTAGATTTATAACGAAGCTCTAAACTTATTATTTTATTTGTCACTGTAGTCGATTGCCATTTGGCATATTTGAAGGATTATCAATGTAACGAGAACGGTGGTATACAGAATCACTCATTTACAAAAACTATTACTGTAATACACTATTTTGCATTTACCTAGCCATGACGTTCATTCATGTCATAAACTTTGCGATATCTTGGCTTGCCTCTAG
>SMLS01073140.1:0-17171 GCA_004785975.1 Popillia japonica | reverse complement strand
TAAAAAATATACCTATGTAATAATAATAATTGTTATAATTTCTAGTTTGACAAACAAAAATCTTATTCAATGTAATTTAGCTTGGTTTTCTGCATTATCTTTTCTTCGACTTGCTATCCCAATCAGATTGCTCTTATAATAGTGCTGTCCCACATGTAACAGAAAATAACTATGGAAATAATGGCACAAAAAAGATTGTCGTTACTTTTTTTGCATATTTGTGAAGTAAAAATAAAAAATACGTAAATAAACATAATCTTCGTTCGTTAATCATTGAATAAATGCCTCACAAACGTAAGTCCACTTGACAAGTCAGAAATACCGCTGTGCTATTACCTGTATGTTATTTAGTAATAGCTTTTGTATTTACCGAACTTCGGAAACGGTATCTGGTTGAGATTTATTTTAGAAATTGCAATAAAATTTCTGTGTGGCATTTACAACAAGAGTTAGATTTCTTTTATGGCACTTCTACAGACATTTTTAAGCATGACCTACATATACATCCTTACCGTTTGGAGGCAACCCATCTACAGGTAGACAAGCCAAAACGACAAAAATTTTGTCAACAATGTATTGACCAGTTTGTTGTTAATAATAATAATAATAATAATAATAATAATAATAATAATAATAATAATAATAATAATAATAATAATAATAATAATAATAATAAAATAATAATAATTCATGCCTTAGCATCCCCCAACAGCTTGCGCCACTTACAGGGGGCATCGGCTGGCCATGAGTTATTATTACGCCTGCGGCTGTAGACCGACTTAAGATGTTATCTTTCCGCATTTGCCGTGGAATTTGGGAAACTACAGAAAACCAAATTCAGAAAGAACGCATCGGATTCGAACCCGATACCACCAGACTGTGAAGCGAGCGCGCTAGGCACTGCGCTACACAGCTGATTGTTAATAATGTTGTGTGTTAATAATGCAGGTTCAAAAATGTGCACTAATGAATCATAGATTCATCTCTCTGGTTATGAAAATTCGTAGAATACGAAAGTGTGGAGCGCAAATAATCCGCAGTACCGTTGCATATATAAAAAATTGAGAGTTTCGGCAAATGTTTGTCAGAGAAGGATTATAGGACCTATATTTTTTCAAGTTATGTCAATGAAAAATACAAAGTTTTAGACAACAGCCAAAAATGCTTACACATTTTAGCAACATTAAATGCTCAACGTTACAGAACGGAAGTCTTCACCTCTTCTGAGGCTACTTCCAACAAGATGGAGCTCGCATACACACTACCGATGAAGGTATGGTGTTTTAAGAGATTTTTTTAGAGATCGCAGTATTAGTTTAAATACGCGAACAATTTGGTCACTACTTACGGTCAACACGAAGAAATCTGAGAACTATTTACATAGCAATTATATGTAAAATCGTTCTAAGATTTCTTCGTGTCGAGGTACCTGCGGTTTATGTAACACTGTGTGACTTCTTTTTATCACAGTACATACTTAAAACATTCTATTTTTGCAACTCCTGTTTTTGATCTTAATTTCCTGCAAAAAAAAGTATGACTAATAAGATCGAAGAAATTAATAACGTACCTTAAATATTAGAAAATGTTACTAATTTAGTTAAAAGAAGAACTTTACACTGTAGAGAAGAAGGCGGTGGCCATCCAATATAATAATTACTTCCGTTTCTAGTACGCAGAATTTATATTGTTCTCTTGATTTCCACTATAGAATAAAGATGTCCTCGAAGATCCTCGGAACAAACTCTAATCCTAATGAAGGAGTTTATAGATGGTCCAATATCCAATAAAGAAACGGTTCGTGTCAAAACTAACACATTCACATTAAAAGAAAAAAATCAAGTTTAATAAACGTCAGCCTGACAAATAGGACATACAAATCGCTTAATCAATCTCAGACATAACCGATTTTATTCATGGCTTATTCTGAAAACTTCTTTCATGGTTCAGTTGATATTATAATAGTTAATTAGTGAATAAACAAATTATTTTAAAAATGTTAATACTATGTTTATAATCCCCCATTTGACACCACAATTACATATAACACATAAATTGAAATAATTGTAATAAGTTGTTAGAAATTTCAATTTGCTGCTATTACTGAAGAATTGGTGAGTAAGTGTGTGAGACGACGTCGTCGAAGAAAGAATATCTCAATTTTATGTTGTAACAGTCATAAAGACAAATAGACGCCATAGATAATGGCTGCGTTCATAACAAGTGCGCGCTCCGTAGCCAGAGATATAGAGTAAGGAGAACGCTCATAAACCACTGCGCATCCAAATTTTGATGTACACACTGGAAGTCGCCATTTTTAACTTTCAGACTACCAACATACTTAAAAGTTAAGGTTGTAAACCCATAGACGAAATATTCCCTACAAAATAATCAGAGAGATAAGAGTAGGAAGGATGCGCATAAACCACAGCGCAGCTAAATTTTGATTTAGTTTGTGTTACCTAGGTTACGCATGGTATAACTCTTTTCGGCTTGT
Organism: Popillia japonica; assembly: GCA_004785975.1. Classification (NCBI taxonomy): domain Eukaryota; kingdom Metazoa; phylum Arthropoda; class Insecta; order Coleoptera; family Scarabaeidae; genus Popillia; species Popillia japonica. The sequence continues at coordinate 14,674 of SMLS01073140.1, read as the reverse complement.
TTTTGAATTTACGAAAAACAATTTATTATTTTTGAGATTACATTTACATTTTCAGTTATTAATTTGAATTTGTTTAACATACCGTCTACTGTAAGAGCGTGTAAGAACGTAAGCGTTTTAGAGAGGATTTTCATCATTTGATTTTATTATACATGCATGATTTCTTAATTTTACTTACGTTTTCTTACGGGAAGGTTATTGCAAGAGTGGTTTAAAAGTAATAGAATATCGTATGCCTAATGTTAATAATACTCAAATTGATAATTTTTAAGTTTAAAGTAAATATTTTGAAAATTTTTAGGGAAATTAAATATAATACACTCAAATTATATGTATTATTTTAATAACTTGAGTCAATAGCTATGCTTGTTCAATTGAAAGTTACTGAATTGAATAAAACCATAGGTTAGAACAAATTATTCATACCATTATTCTGTAGGGAATGCTAAGTCTACGAGTTTGCAACATTGAATTCCAAGTAAGTTGGTAGTATGAAGGGTAAACATGGCGACTTTCAAAATTAGACATTCGCGCATGTTATACGAGCATTCTCCCTACTCTATCTCTCTGTCCGTAGCACGGGTGTTTCTTTCAAATTTGAAGCTTTTAATTTGAATTTTTAGGAGCTTCTGAAAATGAATTTTTTTGAAACAGTAAGAAATGTTACAAGTGGAACTACAAACCCAGCAAACACAGTTATGTATATTATATATTAATGTTATATTACCGCCGATCTTTAAACTCTGCATGATATATGAATTGTAATCTACATGAAACTTACAATTTCAGAGATATTACATGGTTTGGAGCTTATAACATAGATGTAACATAGACATTCCCAGGTAGCAGACTGACGTGAAAATGACGTGAATATTTGGAAAAAATCGACCAAAAATGAACGTCATTTTAATGACTAAATAAATACGTCTTTAGTTGACGACAAAAACACGTGAATTCGACGTTATTCCTATCTGTTGTTAACAAAATGAACTATGTTAACTAGGCTCATCACTAAATCACCTATTTATTTTTATAAATATTTATAATCAGCCTATTTGATTTAAAATTGAAACATAATCGACCATATATCCATCTTATACAGACTAATTTGTACCTAATTATCTTTGTTCCTTTTATACATATTTCCTTTATACCTATAAAAACCTATAACTTAATTTAAAAAAATGTAGGTACCTACTATGCAATTTTATGATTTTATATCCTAAGCCTTTGAACAGCGCGCTCAAATTCCCGCCATATTCCCATTGATTCTCGCAAAGGTTCAGGACGTTGTTCTAGACCAGCGGTTCTCAACCGGTGGGTCGCGACCCCCTAGGGGGTCGCGAAACATGTCTATGAGGGTCGTAGATTTGGAAGGAAAAAATGAAAACAAATACTGTTAATTTAAGATCAATACATAGTTTTTGCACTACTTTTACAACTCTTATATATAGGGGTCGCCTAAATATTTGACCTAAAAAGGGGGTCGTAGGACCTAAAAGGTTGAGAACCGCTGTTCTAGACCATAGAGAACATAGTGTAGAGCGGAAACTCACGTATATAGTTTTGTACTAGTTTTTACGCCGTCTCTTAGGACTTGCAGGTACTAATAATAGTAAACGCGGGAATTTAAAAATCCCCTTTTAAATTTATATTGCGAATTTAAATTTAATTACTTATATATTTTCAGATATTTTTCCCCTTTTTAGGTTACTTGACCTAAAAAAGGGAAAAATATCTGAAAATAGATAAGTAATTAAAGGTCAGAAAAATACATGTAATTGCGAATTCAATAAATTCCAATGCAATATTATTATTATTTCCACAGAACAGCGATGAACTAAAGTGGAAATAATAACCAAATAAAACTGTTCGTAAATGAAGGAACAGCTCTAGTTGTATTATAGGTTCTAAAAAATTAAACAAATAACTTCCTAAAAGTTACTTTTTAATTTTAGTATAGACTCGAGCTTGTACATAAATGGGGTTATTTAATGATATTCACTTTTTCTGCTTTTAATACCAGTCACTGAACTAAAGATAAATGATGACAATGGTAGGTCATCCTTCGCAATAGGAGAACCTGAATACAAAATAAAAAAAAATAGAAATAATGTACATTACTAAAACTAGCGCATTATGGATAAATAATACAGTATTTCTTAATACGTACAATTTTTACCTTTGCTTGATAGCAATTTACTTGGAAAATCGGATTTTTTCATTAACATGATATACATATGATCTCATATCAGCCTGCGTAATGCTGATGGCAAATTTATCTCGATCTATAAATTTCATGTGGCGTTCAATTATTCAAATCCTCATTTTCGCATAAAGTAACCCAGTGTGCAAATATATCTGAGTATTTTACAGGGTTATGCAATGAATGTCTTGACGACTCTGGAACTTCACATCCTTTATAGGCATTATCTAAAATAATATATAAACCTATTATTAAATTATTCTTATATTTACCTTACTAGTAAAAGATGCTACAACAAAGGCACAAGAATATGCACAAAAGATAAAACCAGAAGTAAAAAAAATGAACGAGAATACAAGACCACGAGGTGTAAAACATTCCAATATGGAAGGAGGTTAATAATTCGTTTTCCGAATTTCAACGAACGAGCAAATTTTAAAAATACGTGCTGCCATCCAGTAGGACTTGCAGGTAGTTCAAAGATTTTCTATCCTTGTCTAGCAATGCTGTTACAAGTCGTGCCATATAAGATTCTACCCTATGTTCTAGACAGTTCTAGATGGGTGTTCTAAACAACCAGGCATTCTGCTATTTTACCGTTTCTCATCGTTTGCCATCGTGTAAAGTATGTGCTTCGTGTAATTGTTGAAAAAAATGAAATCGTAACCAAGAGTAGGTGATTTATTCTTTTTAACTATGTCTTTTGCAAAGAGTACAGTTTTTAACCTTACTTTTCGTATTCTGTTTTGTCTTGAAAGTAGTACAATTTATTGTTTTGTTGCTAAAAATGTTAGAGCTAAATGGATGGGTCTTACCATTTGAAGTTTCTTGCGAAAATACAGTTTATGTTTCTTTTCCTTTAATCCATTCCCTATGTAAGTACGTATATCTACATTATATACAAATGTAAGTCCATAATTGGCAAGATATTAAGGTTTGATGGATGGTTTGCTATAGCTATATGTGTAATAAATTAGTCATCATATTATTTTTGTTTGATTTGCCCACCTTATATACCTATGTGACCAATAGCAAAGATTTGCACACCACCACCTATGATTCTCGTCCGACCGCATAGTGAACATAACAAAGTCCAATACAACATTACTGAATCTTTTGTAGTAAATACTTTGGCACAAAAAAACCACAATTACAAACTTTTTTATTTCCCAATTGTATCTACCATTGTGTTTACTACAAAAAAAAACTCTGTAACGCCGTATTGCACTGTGTGCTACGTTCAATATGTAGGTACCTGTTCTTATTACGAACGTCACCACAATGTCATTCATAAATGGCAAACGACGTTTGTACGACGACATCCGAAACTCACGTTTTTACGACGTCGGAAACTTACGTTTATACGACGTCCGGAAATGACGTCTAATGACGGTCTGTGACATTATGATGTCTTATTCGCGTCTTAAAGACGTCGCAGCTTTGGTACAATCGACGTAATCAGCGACTAGATATCGACGTTTTTGTGACGTCAGTCTGCTACCTGGGTTGTTTACAATGTATCAGATATATATCACTTATAGAGATGATAAATTAAAAATTATGTTGCATTCATGTAAATGTATCATGTAGTTGTATATCGTCGGTCCACAAGAAAAGTGAAATATCTCAAAAACACGACATTTTAGTTTAATAGCATAAAATGTTCATAAATAAGGTTGTTCAAAAGCAACATTTTATGCTATTAAACTAAAAAGTCGGAGTTTTGAGATGTGTCATTTTTTTGTGCGCCGACGATATAGCAATGATGATTTTATTATATTAAATAAACATATTTTCTTAATTTTAGGTGGATATTATATTTTTTATGTATTACTTACCTATGTACACTACAGTTTTCTATTTTCCAGTAGTTTGTGTTGTAACATTGCATAAATTTCCTATTCTTTCATACCTCTGTATAATCAGTGTAATTTAAAAACAAGTAGAACTTCAGTTTAATAAAAATTAGTGATGGGCAAATACAAAACATCATACTTTGTGTGTAGGCTTTCATCCACGAATATAAACCAACGTTTACGGAAGCATTTGCATTTTTACAATTCAAATATAAAACTGGAGAGGTTTAAAAAATTGTGAAACGCAGATGAAGTTATTTATTCAGAACTACGAATTAGTTTACAGACCATTTATTATAAAAAACTATAAGTGCTTCTGCCAGAGCTACACACATTGCAATAATAGTAAAAGAAACTGGAAAAAATGAAATATGTATATTAAATAACAATGAAGTTCACCGTTACAGATATCAAATTTGAAATAATAGTATATTATACTATAAGGGAGAGAAATGCGTTATTTTGGCAGAGGTGCAATTTGAAGCCCGAGGGCTACAATGCACCGAGGACAAAATAGCATCTCTCCCGAATGGTATATACTATCTTTTCCACGGTCTCATTAACTTAAAGACACATATTTTGTCATTATGAAGTAAGTAGCACCAGAATTATTGTATTCGGATTTGAACATTTATTTAGCAGTCGTTGAGTTATTGTCATAACTACAAAATACGTTCTCCATAATGTAAACTCCCTTGGGAGTATTATACTCCCTTGGGAATAATCGACTACTTCTGTTTTAATTTTGATGTCATAGAAACTGATTTCTACTCCCAACCGTGGAAAAAATCAATTTTTTAATGTTGTTATTCAATTATCATTGGAACCATTATTCTCGCGAGATGCTCGCGAGTCAGTCTTAGCTTACTAGGCTAGAGTGCGTTCAGATTCAACGCTGGACAACGTCTGGGTGACAACTTTTCACACTGAACCGATTCAACTGGTTTGAAAACAATAAAATTTGAACGGTGTAGTGTGAAAAGTTGTCGTCCAACGCTAAATCTGAACGCAGCCCTGTAGTCATTCACTTACCTTACTTTCAATTTTTTTTTCTTTGATGTTAGTGACGGCTCCCGATAGTATTTATGTAATGCATCGTAAATCTGAACGCACCCCTGTAAGCAAGGTTGTAAGTAAAATGATATAAAATTAATATGCAACGCATACGTTTTAAATCAATTCAACTAAATTTGGCTCTAAATTTACTCTAATAAGTGAAACATCGCTTACCTTTTCTTTTCTATTAAACAAAAACACTTCTATTGCTTATAAATTTTAACAGTACGTCGGCGGGAATCACAACACAAAGTGGAAACCAGAGATATATTTATATATTTTTACCCTTCATACTACCAAGTTACTTGGAATTCAATGTTGCAAACCCGTAGACTTAGCATTCCCTACAGAATAATGGTATGAATAGTTTGTTCGAACCCATGGTTTGATTCAATTCAGTAATTTTCAATTGAACAAGCATAGCTACCCAGGTAGCAGACTGACGTCACAAAAACGTCGATATCTAGTCACTGATTACGTCGATTGTACCAATGCTGCGACGTCTTCAAGACGCGAATAAGACATCATAATGTCACAGACCGTCGACGTCATTTCCGGACGTCGTATAAACGTAAGTTTCCGACGTCGTATAAACGTGGGTTTCGGACGTCGTACAAACGTCGTTTGCCATTTATGAATGACGTTGTGGTGATGTTCTTAATAAGAACAGGTGCACATTGAACGTAGCACACAGTGCAATACGGCGTTACAGAGTTTTTTTTGTAGTAAACACAATGGTACAATTGGGAAAAGTTTGTAATATGTAGTTTTTTTGTGCCAATGTATTTACTACAAAAGATTCAGTAATGTTGTATTGGACTTTGTTATGTTCACTGTGCGCTCGGACGAGAATCATTCTCTTTGGTGTGCAAATCTTTGCTATTGGTCACATAGGTATATAAGGTGGGTAAATCAAACAAAAATAATATGACTAATTTATTACACATATAGCTATAGCAAACCATCTTACCTTAATATCTTGCCAAATATGGACTTACATTGGTATAATATGTATAATATACAGTGAATGGATTAAAGGAAAAGAAACATAAACTGTATTTTCGCAAGAAAGTTCAAATGGTATTACCCATGCATTTAGCTCTAACATTTTCAGCAATAAAACAATAAATTGTACTACTTTCAAAACAGAATACGAAAAGTAAGGTTAAAGACTGTACTTTTTGCAAAAGACATAGTTAAAAAGAATAAATCACCTACTCTTGGTTACGATTTCGTTTATTTCAACAATTACACAAAGCACACACTTTACACGATGGCAAACGATGAGAAACGGTAAAATAGCAGAATGCCTGGTTGTCTTGAACACCCATCTAGAACTGTTTAGAACCACGTCCTTTGCGAGAATCAACGGGAATATGGTGGGAATTTGAGCGCGCTATTCAAAGGCCTTGGATATAAAATCATAAAATTACATAGTAGGTACTTCCATTTTTTTAAATTAAGTTATAGGTTTTTATAGGTATAAAGAAAATATGTATAAAAAGAAAAAAGATAATTAGATACAAATTAGTCTGTATAATAAGATGGATATATGGTCGATTATGTTTCAATTTTAAATCAAATAGACTGATTATAAATATTTATAAAAATAAATAGGTGATTTAGTGATGGGCCTAGTTAACATAGTTCATTTTGTTAACAACAAATAGGAATAACGTCGAATTCACGTCTTTTCGCCGTCAACTAAAGACGTATTTATTTAGTCATTAAAATGACGTTCATTTTTGGTCGATAATAGGTGTATCGACGTCGTCATCTATTTTTCTCCAAATATTCACGTCATTTTCACGTCAGTCTGCTACCTGGGTATTGACTTAAATTATTAAAATAATACATATAATTCAAGTGTATTATATTTAATTTCCCTAAAAACTTTCAAAATATTTACTTTAGACTTAAAAATTATCAATTTGAGTATATAAATATTAGGCATACGATATTCTACTACTTTTAAACACTCTTGCAATAACCTTCCCGTAAGAAAACATAAGTAAAATTAAGGAATCATGCATGTACATATAATAAAATCCAATGATGAAAACCCTCCCTAAAACGTTTACGATCTTACACGCGCTTACAGTAGACGGGATGTTAAACAAATTCAAATTAATAACTGAAAATGTAAATGTAACCTCAAAAATCACAAATGTTTTTCGTAAATTCAAAAACAAGCAGAAAAAAGTTATATATGCGTAACCTAGGTAACACAAACTAAATCAAAATATAGCTGCGCTGTGGTTTATGCGCATCCTTCCTACTCTTATCTCTCTGATTATTTTGTAGGGAATATTTGATCTACTTATGGGTTTACAACCTTAAATTTTAAATATGTTGGTAGTCTGAAAGTTAAAAATGGCGACTCCCAGTGTGTACCAGAGATATAGAGTAGGGAGAATGCTCGTATAACATGCGCGAATGTCTAATTTTGAAAGTCGCCATGTTTACCCTTCATACTACCAACTTACTTGGAATTCAATGTTGCAAACTCGTAGACTTAGCATTCCCTACAGAATAATGGTATGAATAGTTTGTTCTAACCCATGGTTTTATTCAATTCAGTAATTTTCAGTTGAACAAGCATAGCTTATATTGACTCAAATTATTAAAATAATACATATAATTCAAGTGTATTATATTTAATTTCCCTAAAAACTTTCAAAATATCTATTTTTGACTTAAAAATTATCAATTTGAGTATTATAAATATTAGGCATTACGATATTCTACTACTTTTAAACACTCTTGCAATAACCTTCCCGTAAGAAAATTTAAGTAAAATTAAGAAATCAAGCATGTATAATAAAATCAAATGATGAAAATCCTCCCTAAAAGGCTTACGTTCTTACATGCGCTTACAGTAGACGGAATGTTAAACAAATTCAAATTAATAACTGAATGTAAATGTAACCTCAAAAATCACAAATTGTTTTTCGTAAATTCAAAAAAAAGCTGATCTAGGTAACACAAAATAAATCAAAATTTAGCTGCGCTGTGGTTTATGCGCATCCTTCCTACTCTTATCTCTCTGATTACTTTGTAGGGATTTTTCATCTATGGGGTTACAACTTTAAATTTTAAGTATGTTGGTAGTCTGAAAGTTAAAAATGGCGACTCCCAGTGTGTACATCAAAATTTGGATGCGCAGTGGTTTATAAGTGTTCTCTTTACTCTATATCTCTGGTGGAAACGGAGTCAAACATGGTCAAACGGAATGACAGTCGACAGCAACTATCGCAATAAAACAATAAATTTCTTAATAACAAGTCTTTTTTAAAATATGACGTTTTAGTATTATTATAAATATAGAAATACTTGATAATAAAATAGTACACTGATGTTACCTGGCACAAATACTTCGTTACTGATATAAAATGAATTAAACCACATTCACATATTTTACATGTTAAATGTTTAGATATCATATATGTAATGTATACACTATGAGAGCAAATTTACAGAACATCTGTATTAGCAGTGTAGCAGTGTTGCCGGAATATAACAGATGTTAAATAATAAAATAACATTTTACCATTTTTTTTCTATTTCTTAAACATTCACAAAGTTTAATGGAGAAGATCGACAAGAAATAGTAAGAAAACTCAAGATTATAGCAAAGTGTATTATGATAAAACAAGCAACCATTTATAAAAAATAAATGCTCTCATACCAAATGGGGATACGACATCTTGTGCCAATAAGAAACTTATTCTCCAGAACCATTTATTATAGCGGCAATGCTACAATATAGTATTGTTTTAAAAAATTTCATTAGTTTCAATCAAAAGGCCAAACAAATTAATAATATAATTACGTAATAATTTCCACTATCCAGTCTGACAGTAAAACTTTTTACCATCTTAATCGCTCTACGCAAAATTTTACGGCAATTTATTCCATATTCTCCAAAAGAAGATGAATTCAGATTGACAGATTTGGTATTCCACCTCGATTAGGCTTGGGAGCAAATGTATTTCTAGGTTCAAAGTGCTCTTTCTACGACACTACGGCGCATAGCCTTTCCTTGCATTTCTTCAATAGACTTATTTTATAACATTATACCTGTGTAGTCCGCCTAAAGAGGACTGATGTAACAGATTCTCTTTTGTGCGGTTGCCGGAAGAGCATTGAAACGATCAGTTACAAGCTCAGCTTCGTCAAACCGTTTTTGACGTCCACTGAGACGTTATTCTGCCTACCGATTGCTGTCTTCATTGTCTTGATGACATTAATGCATTTCTGCAACTGCTCTACTTCGCACCGCCTCATGATGATATTAATTCTCTAGTTGGTGACACCTTTTTTGAAACCGCAGTGTTCGTGCGGTTTATTTCTGTGTTGAATGCCGTCAAATCTGTCAGATCAACTGTAATTGCTAACTCGACGTGCTGTGCCGTTGGCGTCATAAAGGGACCGGACGAGCTCTCTTCTATACCTACTATTCTTCAGCGTTCCCTGTTGATTTATGTTAGATGACATAATTACAAATTTGCCAGCGGTTCGGTCGAAATAGCCAAGAGCGGGTATATCGTTAGGTGCTCGTATCCTATACCCAAGTTCTCTGAAACCTGACCTTTCCTTTACCAAACCCGGAATACGCGGACGGACTGGAACAATGGGCAATGCAAATTCCGACATCTTGGATCTACCATACACTACCTGATCAGTGCCATATTATCTCATCGTAAACATCACATTTGTGGCAGTAAGTACTGATTTTTTTAATGACGCTATGTAAATATCGATTTTTTAACAGAAATATTAATTTCCAGTAAACAAGCACATCAAATAAAAAGATTAAATAGGTGCACTCATGGTAAGTAGAGATTGGACACTTTCAATACGTTTTTATATGGAAACTGTCCAATCTCTACTTACCATGAGTGTACGTATAGACAATAGTCAGTGACTTCTAAAAATGCAAAAAAATATACAACATTCTAACATTAAAAAAAATATACGTGATTATGCCGATTGTTTTTCCAACACCCTGTATCATCCAAAATAATTTTTAGATATACAAACTCCTTAATGTCTAGTTTTGCCGCGTGTTTCAGAAAAACGTTTCACTTCATAGGAAATGAGCAATCAAAGACCGGAGCTCAGCTGCAGGACCTGTTTATACCGTGCGTACCAAATGTATGGAATCGGGCTTGCTACTTCAGAACGATTCAAGCTAAATCTATAAAATTTAATATGCATGCTGTTTACCAAGCCTTCTAATATTACTTCCACATTTTTTTAAAATTTTTTAACCGACAAAGTCTGGAGTTGCACAGCCTACTTGATTTTTTGTTAATGGAAAGGGGTGTCGCATACCGTTAGAAAGATATTTTCGAGTAGAATTCAACAACATACCACTTGCCATAGCTATCTCAAAAAATAAGTTCGCTATTGTAAGTTAGAGATTGGGGGAGGTATTAATTCGATAACTGAAGATCTAGTTAGAACTGGCAACAACAAATTGTTTTGTGGTGTTTAATGTAACATGAAATGGTTGAAATAATGTGTAAAGCGTTATAGTTCAGCTAGTGCAAAAATAATTTATAAAAGATGCTCAAACTGTTCGCCATTCGCCTCTTGACAGAAATAAATTCGACTGGAAAATGCTTCACGGAATTCAAAATAAACTCGCGAGGAATATTTGCGGTTCCTTCTTGAGTTCGGTGTACTAAATCATTCGAGTTGTTTGGTTTATTAAGATAAATACAACTCTTCAAATAACCCCACAAAAAAAAATCTAGTGGGGTCAAGTCAGGTTATCGTGGTGGCCATTCAATACATCCTCGACGTCCAATCCACCTTTCCGAAAAACCGTTGTTCAAATAAGCACGAACTTAGTGGCTATAATACGCAGAGGCCCCATCATGTTGAAACCATAGCTTGTTGCTAATTATGTTAAGATCGTTTTCATAGGGGTATAATCTATAGTTAGGTCAGGGATAATATTTTCTTGTAGTACCTAGTTGTAGATATTTAGATTCCCTTCTATAAAAACCGGGCCTATAATATTCTGTTCAACAATACCTGTGAAAGATGAAAGCATTTTAGTATGTTTGGAAAGTTATTATGCCCCAGCAGAGACACTAAAATTATTTAGGGGCAAAATTAAAACATATGACTATTTCCTTAAATTTATTGTTACGCACCTGCCCAAACATTAACTTTTTCTGGAAACTGTGTATGAGCTTCGTTCGTCCAATGAGGATTACGATCTGCCCAGTATCTACAGTTTTGCTTATGTACTTTGCCCTTTAGCAAAAAAGTAGCTTCGTCAAAAAACGCAATATTATGAATGAAGTTTGATCATGTCTAATTCAAACCAAGAACAAGTAAATACGACTATTAGGTACAGCCTTGTTTTTTATAATAAGATTTATAAGGAGAAATTGTTATCAAATGCCATAACTTAATAAAAGATGCATATATGAAATTAAGGTTAACTCAGTGCTGTCAACAAAACGTCAAACTAACAAACAACTCTAAAAACTCCGTTTTTGTGTATGGATGAAATATATCTACTGTGACGTAACAGTCGGACAAACACTCATTAAATATTTGGAAAACCAGGCTCGGTGGTTGAATGGTTAGCATGTTCGCTTTTCAACCCAAGGGTCGGAGGTTCACGCCCTAGCTGAGTCTGGTAATTTTTAAATCGGATAAAAATAAGAAACATGCGTTCTTCTCGAATAAGGAAGTAAAACCGTAGGTCCTGTGTCAATGCGATGTTTGGCACATAAAAAATCACTGCTGGAGGTTGGAATACCTTCAGTCAGGCAAAATTTTAGTTGAGGACACAATAAGTCTTTTAGGCTGCAGTGTATAGAGACGCATGGAAATTTCCGATGTTCCTAGATCTCCCTCGGGTGAAAAAAAAAAAATATTTGGAAACATATTTGCTTCGCAAAAATTCGCCTAATCATTTTTTAATTTAAATTTGGCGCGATATTTGAAGATAGTGGAAGAGTGGTATTATTATAAAAGATTATGTTTATGGCGTCGGTATGTATTTTTATGTGTGAAAATTACAATATGCTGACAGATTATATATGTATTTATGAACAAAAAACTAAGGATTTATATCAAAATAACAAGAACACATGCGACGATGACATGGTATATATATGTAAGGAAAGTATCCTCAGTTTTATTTATGTATAAATTTAGCCGGACATAGTATTTGTAAAGTAAATTACAATTATGACATAAGACATGCCGTGTCATACGTCAGTCTGTGAGTTGACATATATCAAGTTTAATGTTTGATGTTAATAAAACTAGTGTTAATAAATAATACAGTTATATAAGTGTAGAGTGTTATTTAACACAAAACATACGCGAATAACGTTATATGGTGTCAGAAGATGGCTGATGAAGGTGTCAATGGAATGCGACCACCAAAAAATTTTGTATTAAATATCAATGACATGTCAAATAGTTGGAAGCAATGGAGTCAACAATTTGAATGGTATGCTACAGCAACTCAATTAAGCAAAAAACCGCCTGAGGTGCAAGCAGCAACTCTTATGTCTACGATAGGCCCAGATGTCATTCACATTTATAATAATTTTAATCTCACCGCAGCTGAAGCAAAAGATATTAATGTGATTAAAGAAAAGTTTAAAGACTATTTTAATCCAAAAGCAAATGTATCTTTTGAGAGATATAATTTTTTCAAATACGTACAGCAAGAAGGGGAAATGTTTGATGAGTTTTTAACAACAATAAAAACCCAAGCAAAAACCTGTGAGTTCGGTACTCTTCACGATAGCTTAATCAAAGATAAAATTATATTTGGAATAAGACAAACAGGTGTAAGAGAAAAATTATTAACTGAAGTAGACTTGACATTGGAAAAAGCTATTCAAATTTGCAGAACAAGCGAACAAGCATCAAAACAACTTAAAGATATACAAAAAGAAGAAAATAGACAAGTAGACAGCATAAAAACAAAAAGATATGACAAAATCAAACAAAAATCAGAACAGTTTGATTGTAAAAGATGTGGTAAAACACATGGTAGAAAAGAATGCACTGCATTCAAAAATAAATGCCAAGTTTGCCAAAGAACAGGTCATTTAAGCACAATGTGCTGGTCGAAAAAGAAAAAGAACAAAGGATCAAATGTACATTCGCTAGATGAAGAAGAACAAGATGAAAGAGTTTTGTTTATACACTCAATAGAGACGAAGAAGAAACATGAATCCTGGACAGAAGAAATAAAGGTAGGTGACATAGGATTTGAAGCAAAACTAGACACAGGTGCAGAATGCAATGTAATGCCGAAACAGTTAGTGCAAAAGCTTAATTTGAAAATTAATCCGTCTGTGACCAAGAGACTAGTGACTTATAGCGAAGACAAAATGAAAGTAATTGGTGAAACTACTCCAGTATGTGAAGTTAAAAATAAACAGTATAAATTGACTTTCAAAGTGGTTGATGCTAATGTGAGCCCGATACTAGGAAGACAATCTTGTGAAACACTAGGTTTATTACAGAGAGTTAGTGAATTATCCCTAGAAGACAACAATGAATTGTTCAAAGGACTAGGTTGCTTAAAGAATTTTGTATATGACATAAATCTCATAGAAAATCCAAAATTTGACATTAAGCCACCAAGAAGAATCCCATATGCAATAAGAGATGCAGTAAAGAAAGAACTTGATTCTATGGTAGAACTAGGAGTAATAAAAACTATAAAAGATCCAACACCAGTAGTAAGTCCGATAGTAATAGTCAGAAAACACAACAAAATCAGAATTTGTATTGACCCTAGTGATGTTAACAAGAATATACTAAGGCGACATCATCCGCTAAAAACAATTGAAGAAATATCGGCAAAAATAGGAAATTCGAAGTATTTTACAGTGTTAGACTGTAAGAAAGGTTTTTGGCAAGTTAAAGTAAGCGAGAGGACACAAAAATATTTAACATTTTCAACACCATGGGGACGGTACTGTTGCACAAGGTTACCTTTTAGCTTGTCATCAGCACCAGAAGTTTTTCAGCAAATAATGAATATGTTGTTAAATAATATCCCAAATACAGAGTGTTCAATGGATGATATCCTCATACATGCAGAAACGCAACAGGAACTGGAAAAAATCACAGTTAAAGTGTTAAACATTTTACGAAATGCAGGCCTAAAATTAAACAAAGAGAAATGTGTATTCAACAAAAATAAAGTTAAATTTTTAGGACATATACTCTCAAACAAGGGTGTAGAATGCGATCCAGAAAAAATAACTGCCATAAAAAATCTTAAGAAACCAGAAAACAAGGTACAACTACAACGACTGTTAGGTATGGTAACGTACTTAAACAAATTTATACCAAACATGTCAGACTTGACTCAAGATTTAAGAATATTGTTGCAGAAAAATGTAGAGTGGACATGGCAAAATGAACAAGAAAAATGTTTTGAAAATATAAAGCAAACATTATCACGTCCACCTGTACTTAAATACTTTGATGTCAACAAGGAAGTTACATTATCAGTAGATGCAAGCTCAAAATCAATGGGTGCAGTATTAATGCA
>SMLS01073138.1:0-15999 GCA_004785975.1 Popillia japonica | reverse complement strand
TCTAGTTTTATTAACCAAGAACGTACCTAGATAGTTTTCACGTTTACTTTCAAATACGTGCAGTTGCATAATATATTTTTTCTATTTTGCGTTCATAAAAACGCTATTGTAACACGCTTTTGCGTATCGAAAAGTGCTTCATTGTGATACGCCTTTTTTCATTTCTATAGGTTGGCTGTATTGAATACATTATGACAGAAAGCAAAGTTGACGTTTAATGCATGTAAATTGTAAATACTTTAATCAAACATTATATACAAATTTAGTTTACATTGTTATTATTATGAAACGTGGAATTATTGTATACATTTACACTGACGGAACAAGTAAGTTGAGGATGTATTGTTATGCCAGGCAAATTCTTCGGAACAAAGTTTTGCTGAGTTATGTTATTGGCTCTAACGGTAGACTCTTGTGATTGAGAATCATTCGATGATATAACTCCAGAATGACCAGATGTACTTGGCCCTGATAAGTTGTGCGCTACAGCCACTTTGCTTTTCATAGATGTTTCGATGTAACCCTCAGCTACCGCAGATGACTTCCATCCACCATGACGTTTTATAGTCAGCAAATCACTGCCTGCGTCTGCTAAGTGTGTAGCACTAGATCGTCTGAAGCAATGTCCAGTATAAAGCTCTGAATTGGACAATTTTAGAAAATCAGCTATAAATTTAGGCATTTTGCCAATCGTATTAATTCCAATCGGGCACGATATGCAATAACCATTGCGATATGTAAGGAAGAATCTTGAATGATTAATATTTTTTGGTCGCAGGGCGACATATTTTTTAATTAAAGTAATCCATCTTTCATCCGTAATTGCAAAAACTCGATACGATATTATTACGATATTATTTTATAAATGGAAAAGCAAGAACGAAGCATGGAATACATAGACCATAAGGTAGAAGATTTCTTATTTTTACCTTGTAATTCAAAATATGCCAATAAAATGTTTTCAGATATTGTGTTGACATTATTCTGTACAGCCCATAGTTCAAATTGATGGTAGCATTTTTCATATACTGCTTTTGATTTTTTCGGTAATAAATTTATGACCGCGCAATTTCACGCAGTTGTGGTGGCGTACAAGATAAATTTGTCTCAGTATCACTCATTTTTTACAGTTTACAGAGACTATATTATGAAATATATTGTTTAAACAATTTAAATAGCCGAATTTGAATTTTGAATTCGTCAAATGTCAATGTGACCAACTTCATATAAAAATAAAACTCAACATTTTTAATGAGATTTTTATTGTATTTATTATCAATTTATAATGCAAAATAGAAAAAATAGTATAAAGGACTCGTTTCATAAGGCTTTTTGTCGCACTCGTTCATTAGAAAACTCGCCTGCGGCTCGTTTTCTAAACTTGAACTCGTGCGACAAAATCATGCCTTATGAAACTCGTTCTTTAATATACTATTACAATACTTTGTGTTTTATCGATAACGATGTTTTGACTCGTTATAAATGACGATAATTACATATATTGCATTTAAAATAATAAAAACCAATATAGCAAAAGTATAAATTGTGATATTAGATGAATGTTAGAGGTCAAAAATCATGAACTACGCATCACTATGTATGAAAAAGTATAGATCACCCACAATACAGCGCCGCGAACTGGGTAACTGCACACAATATCCTCGATTCGCATTTAATTTGGAACAGACTGTACATATTTAACTGCATAACATACATAGGTACATAAATATTTGGTATTTCAAAACAAGACAAATAAGGCTAGGCTCAACAAATAATTAAAGTAAAAATGAAATAGTTCATTATGTAACTACTTACTAGCAAATATACATATTTACATAGTATTTGGGATTAGAAATAAATAGAGAGAACACATTTTATTGTCATGTTTAAGTTTAGTTAACTATGGAAGTCGTAAGTTTTTTATTCTGGATTTTTTAAGGAAAATAGAAAGAAGTAAATATAAAAATATAGTAGTCTTCAAAAGTCAATAAAATCATCAATCATCAACCAATAAATTCATTTCATTTGTTTAAAATGCGAATAGCAAATATGCAAACCAACTTATTCCTACAGGTTGGTGTAAAACTTTCACTCTTTATTCTTAGGTGGCAGCACCAGTTGAGAAGCGCGCAATATTTTCTCAGCTGTAAAATGGTGGTGTCTGGCCTGTCAGAGGATCACGTATGTAGGGCGGGGAGATTACGCCGCCGTGTATGGCACGTTAACGTGACGGAGCTTTAAAAATGATCCATTTTCGGTGGAAATTTCGCTGAATTTTACGTGAAATCTTCGAAAAACTCTATCGATACGGATTTCGGAACCCATCGTTACGCGAAATCACTACCTTGGGCGCGTGTGTTGTGTTCTTTTCGTGCGACAATCGAAGGTAAACAATACGTGTTGTGTCTTCGTCTCTCCTTTTCGACAGAATCTGTACTTCCAGAGTGTGTATGGTTTTGTGCGTGCGTGTCGGAGTCTTGCAGCCCATATAAACGGTCAAATTTCCACCGGAAAATGTACACATAATAGTGCCTGTGGATGTTGAGTGATTAATTTGGGGAACGGGCTACGTTTGGGGTAGTCTATTTCGTGCTGTCCCGTTGCAGTATGTTAGAAGGGTAGAGGTAAATCGATGGTCCACCTATGTTGATAGGGAAAACCTGCGCCTTTACGCTGTAAATGGAAAACACGAGTTTTCGTTTCGCTAGACAAAGCTGTAAGCATGCCGTACACGTAAATCATACAACAATTAAGGCACCTCCAGTCATAACAACCAAATTGATGTTTCACAATGTGTTAAAATTGGCTTATACTAGCGAAAACTGCGAAACAGCGTGAGAGACATGTTTTACATAAAAATCAAAAATAAAAATAAATATGTTTGTGTATAAATATGTGTTAAAATTTTATTAGTAAAATGAAGTCGAAGAAAGCAGACATGGTTAAAAAGGTAAGTGAAAAAACTAAAGTGAAAAAACCTGTTAAGAAACGGAAACTCACTCAGAGACAGCTGAATGAAATGTCGGAAACGATATCGTTTGTTATTAAAGGTAAATTGACACCTATCAAACCTGTTGTGAGGCGATCTAAGTTTAAGAAACAGAAACTTAGGCCAGTCCGCGTTGTTGAATTACAACAAGGTGCATTATCTAATAAAACAAAAAATAAAGAGCCATCTAATAGAAAAACTAAAGCTGTCAAAGATGATAAAATAAACGAAAACGAATCTAAACCAATAATTCCGGTTAAAGAGGCTAAACCGAAACAGAAAATAAAGAAAAAGTCTCAAGAGAGAAAGGCTACTGTAACCAAAACTAAAAACTCCAAACCACCTAAGCCGAGAAATGTGAAATCTGAAATTAATCTTTCCTTTAAAAAACAAACCAGAAGTCAATCGCCTAAACGACAAAAATCCCCTGCTAAACTGGAATCGGAAGTTAAGAAAGTGGAGGCTAGTGCAGATAAGAAATGCGTACCTAAGACAGTTAAAGCTGTAAAACCCTCAAAACCCAAGAAATCACCTGCACCGCCGAAAAAAATAATGAAAAAGCCCAGTACTCGTATTAAAAAGGAAACTGTCGTCGAAGAGAAACCAAAATTGGTCAAAATAAAAACCGAAGATTTAGAGGCGCGCAGTGATCTTCATTCTGACGAAGCATCCACAAATTCCGACGAAATCACATTAGATGTATTGAGACAGAAAAACGTAGGAAAGAAATTAGAAGAAATAAAAAAGGAACCTGACGAAGAAGACCAAAAACCTGTTGCTGTTAAAACACCTCCTACGAAAAACAAAGTCTTAATTCGGAAGAAAATTGTTGCAAATGCGAAGGATAAAATCAAAAGAAAGAGTGATCAACGAAGGAAGATGAAGTTGTTTGCGTTGTGGAATGGTCCTAAGAGACATCGTGTAGCTTCATTGAACGCTTTAGCAAAAGTTCATTGTTTATACGAAAACGAAAGCAGGGGAAATATTATCGATAATATTCAGCCAATAAAAAGAGAGTACGGCGAAAAGAAAGACAGGAAAGAGAAAGTTGAGAAAAAGGATAAAATAGAAAAGAAAGACAAAATAGAGAAAGTCGAGAAAAAGGAACTTCTAGACAAAAACGACAAGTTAGAAAAATCTGATGAAGACATCACAGATGAATCAAATATTCCCGCCAGAAATTTAAGGATGGCACCAGGGTTGAGAGGAGTTGGCAAACACTGGGATATGCACGATTCAACTTCTAGTTCTGAAGATACAGGTTGTGAAAGTTCTACAGAAGTTCAAGAAGTTAAACCGAAGAAGGAACCTGCGAAGAAAACCGAAACAGAAAAGAAACCGCCCGTTAAAAGAAGAAAACGTACAGAAATTATAATGGATCTTAAAGATATGGTGGTGAGAAAACGAATGGCTAGTCTCAACGCCAGTGCTATTTTGGCAGCTAGTTATTCATTAGAAAAGAACGCTTCCAGAAGTCCCAAATCTTCCAGTGATACAGATTCCGATTCTGATGCTTATAGTGACGATTCAGACAAGAAAAAGTATGAAGATGACGTGAAAAAAGAAGATAAATTAATTGAAGTGCGCGCTACTCCAAATAAAAAAGTGGCAGTGATTTTAAATCAGGATACAGACGTGACTATAACCGGTGTCTACGTGAACAGTACGACAAGATCTACTCACCACGAAGGGTACTGCAGTATTGCTGGAATGCAGTACAGAATATCTGCTACCAGCCATACACAAACTGCTGCCACGGCGGTTGCTACTGAGACTTTATTGCAAAGTACTTCTAGTAGTAGTCAAGAAAATGTAAGTATTCAGAGAATTATACGTACGTGTAACGTTCATTAAATAAAAATGTAGTGGTATTAACCAGTATAAAATGTTTACGTTAGAAACTGGTATGGTTTTAGTTTATGAACGTAAAGTTGCCTATTGTTGAAGCATTTTAGGTGACGACAGAAACAAGTTTTGTGTAAATTAATTTAACAATGAATTTTTTAAATTATTTGTCTAACCATAATTGAAAATTACATAGATTTTTCTTTGTGTTTGCATAGTATTTTGCAAGTTGTATTTCTTGAATTCGAAGAAAGGTATTTATTTCATTAAAGAAGATGTAATTAGAACGACATTAGCAAGCAGCTAATTTCTTTAGATTACCGATTTTTGAATCGGTTGAAAAGCAACATAACACACGTTTGGTCCTTCCGTCAGTTTTACGAAATATTTGCCTGATTCAAAGAGAATTCTTGTACATATTAGTTTGGGTTCGGTTATGAAGAACTAGTTGGTTAACTGTCTTTGTGTTAGAAGTCGTTCTGCAACCGCACATAAGTAATAGGACATCTTATTTTATAGCTACTACTTAGTAGTTGTGGTGTGCCAGAAAGTTTCAGATATTTTTTCTGTTAGTAATGACCTGTAATTACATTATTTTTTCTTTAATTAATAAAACATACCACAAATTGCTAGAAGTTAAATATGGACGGCCAGCAGTCCCTGTCTCTGAATTACTCTCACTTTCTCGCATACTATTGTATTGTCAGAACGACGCCTTCACCATATTTGTATAATACAATAAAATTACCATTTGTTGATGTGGCTAGATTGTATTTGGGTTTACTAATGTAACTGCAGACATTTAAGGTAAATATAACCGTGCATTTACCATCAACTTTGACAAATAATTTACCGAGGTTAATGGCGACAAAACAGGATTGTTTTATAATGCTACTCTTGTTACCATTATGCACTGCAGTAAGATGCTTGGTAGCAAAGAATAATTGTTAATGATTAGGAATGCAAGTGAAAGTAGATCTTTCAAAAATATAAAATTTACTGATTTAATGCTTCCTTCAAAGTCTATGGAATGGTTGAGACCACTTGCCAACAAAATGCAAATCCTTGATATTGTTTGTTTGCCTAAACGACATAGATTTGCATACCTGCAATTGGTTTTCTAATTCCACGTTTGTGTATCAATATCTTGACCACGGTACAAAAAATGCTTTAAGATATATTATAGGATCATTGTCTTTAAGACTATAGTCTGTTCAAATTTGGTCCACAAACTTTCCAATTCGATTGTGATACTTGGGACAAAATATCAAAGGAAACAATTTAAAATTGTTTTCAAGAGGTTGGACGTATTATTGGAAAGAATACTTAGTTTACAAAAGATGACAATGTACATACAGTAAATGACTCTCTATTGCTATCAACAATTGTGAATGGCACCATCAATATTAAACATTAAAGAATGTAATGGTTTTTTGTGTTTCGGTGAATATCTAGTAATACAAGTCACAAGAGGATTTCAGTTGGTCGTTGAATATTATGGAACATGAAATTGAAAAGAGTTTATTGCCAATAAAATATCGACATGGTAAAACAATAAGAGACAAACAGTAAAAATCGAGTGTATGTATGTGTACCAGAGTTACCACACTGGAATTGCAGTATGATGATCTGAACCTTAAGAAAAATACTTGTCAGACAACACTGTTGAATTATTTTATAGTGTTGCAATCGATAAATAAGAATAGTTACAACTCTTATATCTTCTAACATATTCCAGAAGAATAGGAAAAATTACTAACTGGTCCATTAACACCGAGATTAACACTGGTCCATCACTTGAACTCACAATTTAAAATGACACAAGACAGTGTATTTAGAAATAAACCCCCTGCGACTTCTCTGAAAAGTCATAAGGACAGCTTAATATTCCTAACATTGTTTTCTAACAAGCCAGTTTTGGGAAAAATTATTTATAAAACTTGCCTCACTTTGATTCTAATTCTGGTTACCAACTTTTGACATAATTCGCATTTTCACTTTTTTTTAGTATTTTCAGTTTAAATATGTATATACACAACTAGTAAGTACTGTATGCTTGAATTTAATGGTAAGTCTGCAGTGTCACTGTAACACTGCAACAAATCTTAGAGAACATCGGCAGGTGTAATCACGGTGGACCAAGCCTTTATACTCTCTTTTTTTTATCATTAATTTTTTCCTTATTCGCCATAAATAGGTTGTATTTTTGTAGAAAATGATGAAGTATAATAAATTTCACAAAGTGATCGTAAATAATTAATAATAATGGATAGGTGGTAAACTTATTTTTGTTTACCTGCCTATGTATGGACGTGACTAACAGCAAGAAGTGTCACAATCAGGTTTGTGTGCAATGGAACATAAATATGACTAATATGTTTGTAATAATAATACCATTTCAGAAACAAACGAACAAAATTACAAAACAATTATAATTCTTATAAATGTTCATATATCTGACATATGGTAATGTTGTTATTAAATACCTATATATTACAATAGTGTACAGAATTAATCTAGATACCTACAGTAATTAAGCTATGTAATTATTAAAATAGTGGTAGTCTGAGAAGAAGTGCTCTAAACACAATAGGCAGGTTTATTACAAATACTACACAATGGTATAGACTGTGCATCTTTGGCAAAACAAAACCCTAACAGATTTTCAAAGAAGCCATTTTCCGTCCATCAGTATTTTAACACGTAGAAAATTGTTGGGGAAGAAAACTGTTGGGTGGGTTAGGGACTGCAACTTCATAATATTATTTCTTGAATGCAATTCTACGTTATAGTTCATAAAAATCATTGTATCAGGAAAAGTTCTAATAAATTTTTTCTGTAACCTAAAACCAAACACATCTAGAGGTGATTCTGTGTTTTGTTTTAGTATGTTAAACACGTTTTATCTTGTGGTACTAATTTCTGTAGTTCTGTAGTTTGGGTCTGTATTTGGGAGGAGCCAGGAAGTTAGCCAGGTTTTGAAATGATTGGAAGCCAACTTTCTAGACGTCGAAGAAGAAGAGATTGCTCAACTCGAAGTCCAAATAAATTTATACACTCCTTTGATACTAAAAATAGCGAAAGCTTCTACCTGCAGAAATAGCTGACCTGTAGACTTGTAGTTCTAAACTGCAAGGAGGAGCTAAAGTACCCAGTGTATTTCAAGATTAAGTTCACTCTCGTCAGCGTTGTACACACTGCTTCTGCCATTGTTAGTCAAATAGGGTTTGAGTTCACTAAAAAAAAAAGTTACTAACCTTAGATGTATCAATGAGCGTAAAACGAGTAACGAATGCTGTTACCTTTGTTTGGCCATACAATATTATGTACCCTTTCAAAATGTAATTCTAAATTATAAAACAAAGTTACAGGTAATAATAATTCAAATAATTAATTCTAATTCCGGAATTAAAAAAAAAAGTCCTTCTAGATGGTTACGGCGTTTGTATACGCTGAGAATCTCGCTTCTTTCATACCATCTTCTGAGGAAAGAAGAAGAACAAGGGATCACTAGGAATCACTGGACAATCCTTTTTTGCGCTGCCTCTTTGCAGGCAAGTTCTGAGTTCCACTTATGCCTGCAATAGATTAATTTGGAACGTTTGCTATTGGGATACTTTTCCAAACTTCCACGTTTGTTTTGTGTTTCTCGCTCTTGTCTCATTGAGCGAACCTCTTTTCCTCAAGAAGTTTAATGACAGTAACACTCATGTTAAGCTGCACATTAGAATCGATATTTAGCCTTGCTATCAAATGGACGAAGACCTCCGATCAAGTCATTCCTATGCTCTTTCATAATTAACGCAACATCAGGCGTGTAAATTTCAAAATATGAATTACAGAAATTTGCTGAAAAGAGGTTACATAATAGAAAACTTGATGCAGTAATTCATAGATTTACGCAGTTTACTTACTAAAAGTGAAGTTTTTTTAATTTTTTTTAACGGAAATTTTCATTTTTTTTTTCTTTTGCTAAAGTTTTCAACTAACATATATTAAACACTTTTGTATTCACCATAGTACCTATACAAAATTATAAAAAAGTCAAAACATAAATACTTGGTGTTTTAGTATAAATATGAATGTTATTGTAAATAAATAATGATAAAGTGCCGAAGTCACCTAAGCCGACCAAAGTCACCCAAGTTTACGGTAACCTTTGCTATTAACTTTGTCATTTTCAACTCAAAGCACACTACATGTCTTGTTTTCAACTTTATAGTAAAATGTGTTTAAAGTTCTATGATGTATCTATCACAAAATAATACTTGTCAATTTATGGCACTTGCACTTTATCAAATATCTATGCCCATGCCCATTTTCATGTAAAATTCGCCAGTATAATTTTGCTAATATCAAAAAAAAATGGTCTAGACGAAAAGAAAGCACAAAACTTTATTTGCTGCACAAGTGAATCACCTATCCTGGGTTTATAAATTCACATATGACTGAGGACATGCACACTCATGGTAAGTAGAGATTGGACACTTTCAATACGTTATTATATGGAAACTGTCCAATCTTTACTTACCATAAGCGTATGTACCTTATAAGTTATACCTATGACATCTGTTGACGTCTACGGTTCGTTAATTGAAACTAAAATTAGCAACTTGTGAAAATGAGAGACAATTAAGTCCAGCACGTTAGAAACTATTTAAAAACATAATCATTCCGTTTAATGTACTCTTACTTATGCCAGCAACATGCCGCTATACTCTTTTATACTTAAATTTTGATATTGTTTATATGCTGTGGTAAATATATTTAATGGAACTGGTAAACATTATAAAACAACATGCGAATACTATATTTGTCTCTAAACGTAGTACAATCTTGAAACGACACTTGAAAAACTAATCTGCTATCTCACAATCTCAGTAAGATTAATAATAAATTTGCCTGGATTCTCGCGTCTGTCGCGATTCAGATAATTTTAAAATACTTCAAATATGCGCCGTTTACATTAAATATGCAAATAGTGTTCTTCGACTAATTCTAACAGCAGTTAGATAACATTCCAAATAAATATGTATTTGTAGCAATTGAACGATTTGAATTTCTTCTGGTATGTTCTTTGAGCAAAGTTAGATAAATGTGATAAACGCACTAGTGCTCCTTTTGGATGTTGATCGAAATCTTTTGCAATACTCTTGATAAAGTTGCTGGCGAGGAAGTATATGCGTTATTAATTTGAGAGTAATATGCTATTCTACGATTACACCGCAGCTGTGAACATATTTGTTTTCGTAAATCTACATAAATATCTGCTTTTATGCATCTGTTGATAGTATTCATTAAAATACAATCAGCAAAATCAGCAATATCAATATCTTCGGTAAGTTAATATTTTCGAGGATGCAAGCTGCGTGCCACATATGCGACGCTTACTCCTAAGATACGCGCTGCTTGCTACAAAAAAAAAGAAGTAATATGGAATACGAAACTCTAGAAAAATACAAGCTAGAATTTACTTCTCTCTACACCAGACAAAAGCGATGGCGGCATTGTTACCACGTTCTGCTTCCCAATTTGCAATCGCAAATGCAAGATTGGTTATAAAACGTTTCGACATTTCTTGTTATAATTGTTTTTAGTTCTGAGGGTAAATTTTTTGCAGATGCGCAAAAATAAGAGTTAAACACAAAAGTACGTCGCACAACAAGTACAACAATATGACTAATGACAACACGCTACGCGTCATCACCGCACATTTTTGGTATTATAAAAATATTAATTCACAATAATGTTGATACTTATTTTACGATGACGTACATATATTCTTATTTCTATGTTAGTGACTCTGAAAAAATGTTTATGACGTCCATTCCTTCCAATTGTAAATACACTCTTACTTGTATTTTCACGAGCTGCTGCAATATTTTCAGTTGAAATCAGATAGTATTATCAAATTTATAACTATATGTAGAACTACAGTGCCAGTCCGACAATGCAATGCTACTTTGAAAGCTACTGTTGTATCCATCACAGATTTGTGTTGTATCTAATGTGATTTTTTAATGTTAATTTGGTGGTTACAACAAATACAGTGCCAGTGTGACGTTATAGACCGGAATAGGTATCGGAGGCCACCCTTAACTATATTTCATTCATTAAGATTCCACTACTGCTGAAACTTATTACGATGGGATACATATGCATTGAATGGACTGACCAACCAATTTTACGGACAATAAGTCCCTTATACCTAAAACGTCGAAGAGATGCAATAGCAATGCTTGGCAACACTGCATTGACACAACATTGAAAGAGCCCGACTCACAACGTGGAAAGCACTTATGTTTCTGATACGATGAAGCTTTCTCCGCCGGAAAACCAGAAACAGTGTCTGTTGTTGATATTTTGAACGAGCGTTGTGTCAAACCATCTATGAAATCACGTGTGATCACATACCCTTTTGTTGTATAATAGTACAACTCTTCACAGATAAGCATGTATTTTTTATAATATTTAGGTCACCATCGTTTATAATCCTTTATCAATCTGTTATTTTTAATCAAATAAACTGTAAAATTATCTTTCTGCCTCGATGACAATATTAATTCCACATATTCGAAAGGTGTATAAATTCGGTTACATTTCTTCAATTTCTGCTTAATAACTGCAAAATCGCGGTCACACACAATATATGAATGTCCACGGGATGAGACAGTATTGATTAACGGTTTGAAACCTACCAAGGTGATCAAATGCAGAACACATTCTTATTCTAGTATGTTTTGACCCGGACATCCATCCATAAAAATAAAAAGATGTTTTACCTCTTCAGACTTTCTTTCAATTTTGGGAACCCTGTTTCCTTTAAGATTAACATACTCTACACCCTCAACCCGAGCTTTTTTAACTATTTCACACTTGTATGTAACATTTTTCATACCTTTTCTTCGTCTTTCTTTACGTCCGCATACGTTGGTACCTATTTCCACAGTAACAATGGTTGCGTTCAAATAATAATGTAAACATTACGATATGTGTACTTCCTGGCGGCCATTTACAAAACAACATATAACCGGAAAAACCAAAAAAGCGTAATTATTCTTAATAAAATAATCACATTAATGGAATTTATTTTCCATTGTGTATTATATTCTTATATATTACAATTTCATGAAAAGCTATACAAATATCAAAATATTCAGTTCGTTATAAAAGGAGTAGATCAAACAAAACATCAGTATCTTACAATTTCATTAGATATATTCATCAGAAGATGAGCTTGAGGAGTCACTACCACTTGTAATTATTAGTGGTTCTACGTGAAACTTCATTAAATTGTCTGATTCACACATTTCTTTCTCTATTCCATGTTTGATGGCATTTATCCGGTTTTCACTAGAAATGGTAGTGGTACTTGTTTCAAAAATGCTTTCACATCGGTGTGTCTGGCTACATATCCCTTTACTTGATCCCCAATTAGTTCAATTGTATTCAACGCTCAGTGGTATGGAGGAAGTATTAACACTTTTATACTTTTCTGTTGGTTTTCTCTATTATTTCATCAATAGGATTGTTGTTGTGGGGTAGCTTGCTTTCTTTAACCAAGCTTAATAATTCTGCTTTTACCATGTGCTCTTCGTATTCGATATTATGGTTTTCCATCCACTGCTCAATTTAGGCCATGCGATTGTTTGCTGAAGGTAGGTGGTTTATATAATCTTCGACTGTGGAAAGATGCACTATCGAAAACAGTAACTGCTTGTACTTTTAAACTCGAAAGGATATGTTGCAACTACGTCATTCTACATTCATGCCTTCATGTTTCTTCTGATTCGGAAAGAAGTAAACCTTCTTCTACAAATTCTTCGGATGAATCTCTATGTGTAATAATTAACCACTTTCCTTTGCCACAGAAGGCTTTTGAAGGTCTGTTGATAAATCTTCGAGGAATGCCTGTCTTGGGGCAAGAGTGAATATGTTTGTCCAAACTTTGTTTACAGTATGCCCAGCATTGAACTAAGTTTTATTGAAGTAGTAAATTGACTTTCCATTCCTCCATGCCATTAATTTCATCCTTGTCATCTAAAATACTATTTCGACTCCTGTTGTGATACTAAAGAAAATAAAATGAAATATCGAGAATAATTATCACGCATTGCCCCACGAACTTCAAAAGGTGAGTGGGAAAATATTGTTCAATAATTACTTGAGAATTTAGTTCAGTCCGTCCCAGCACAAGCATAAGCATAAAAATCATGATAGGTGATTCCTTTGTGCTAGTTTTTGTTGTGAAAGCACAAAATTCAACCGACTTATAATACTATCGAGCCCCGAGCCAATCAGGACTGATAAAACAGATGTACTTATATAACTTATATTAATTGTTCATATATCACCACCGATGATTGCCTATTTAAAACTACACAGTTGACTAAACCGAAAACTAAAAAAAACAGAAAACTTTATGCCACTAATTAACATAAACAAAGCACAAATTTCGTGCTGTCTTTGTCATTCAGTGTTTTCGGAATCATCTACATATGTACACTCTTTTTCTAAAGTAATGTCTCCCCCAGCCAACGAGTTCATATCAATAATCCCTTCCAATGGACGCACTGTAGCCGTCGGGCGACCTTGGTTATAGCAATGCTGGGTAACCGAGCTCACCCGACGGCTAGAGTACGTCCATTGGAAGACGTTACTGATATGAACCCGTTGGCTGGGAGAGACATTACTTTAGAAAGAGAGTGTACAAGAACTTCACTGGTAGTGGGCTCGCTAAAAAAGCGTTATTACTCTGTTAATATGAGAACACAACACTTTCTATTTGCCGCAGAGACGAGCACAAGTGAGCAAAAGCACGTTTGATATTTGAAGATGACATTCATTCAGTTTTGAATGAAAGGTAATACATATGGATATGGGCCACTTACAGATATGAATAAAGATTAGTCTAATTCAAACAGTAAGCATTAGCGAATGTCATAAATGTCATGAAAGCACACTTTTATGCCTCGACAAGACAACAATTTTAAATATTCAACCAAGTTAATAAAATAATTTACACAATTATTAGTATTCATTTTGTTGAAATTCTCGTTTGCATACTCTGTATGCACGAATATAATTGCCTGACGTGCGGAGTTAGTAAATACATTTTATTGTAATTTATGCACATACATAATGCAATTATGTACATACTTATATACTTACATTGGTTTATGTCCTACAAAACAATTTTATTTATTTTATTATTTATTAATAAATTTTGTTCAATATGTATCTTTATTAAATTTGGTAGCAAATATTGGAAAACCGATTCCAATTCAAAATGCGTTGCATGCATTGCGCTGAAAATAACTCAAACTTTGATACCTCTATATGTATATTTCGATTGTTTGTAATTTGAGTAATTCAAATTGATTTCATTGTTAAACTGCAGCTGTTTGTGAGTCATTTAGTAATAATTTACGTGAGCAAAATAATTATGTGTTATTTGAATTTCAATGTAATTTCAAAATAAGTTAATTGATCACAACATAACCCATACATATTAAATTCGCTTTTTGAGTTACCGTCGTCAGATACCAATTTCCCACCCATTAAATTCTGATATATTTACATAACTTATTATATTATTTCAGTCAAATGGAGAATCTACACCGAGCAAATCCTACACTCCCTTGGACGCCCTTTCAAATATGCAGCCTCCTGGCGGATCCGCAGGCCAGCATGGGGTGCAGCTGCCTCATCATCATTTAGGACCACCGCACATCAGCCCACAATTGTCACCCTTACCAAGAAGGCACGGATGTTCAAGTGCTTTTTCCGCACCCCCAGGGCACTATCCTTCTACGCATCATCACCCCCCACCCCCGCCGGCACTGCATGGTGAACAGGGCTACATACACGGTAAGGGAGCTTATTCATTTATTAATAATTATGATTCAAGGGTGGAATTATTCAGGACGTAAGATTATGAAGTATCTTACCAATCAATTTTGAAAATATGATGTAAGATGTAGAGTATTTTGTTAAAGTTCGAAAAACTTGTATGAGTCAAAGAGGGAGTGTTTTTAGAATGGAATTGTTGTCGATATAATAGTTTATTCTACATTACTTAGATACTCTATTAATAATTATAAAATGCTACGTTAATCTATATACAATTTAGTGTCATTTAGTGTTGTAGACGTGGATTTTTTAACGTGCAATATCCACGTTCTTCTATTACAAAGTAAAAATGTCCTGGCGTTTAATCAGTCAGAGCTGATATGTATTAGTGATAAAACGGCGGCGCTGAAACGTCCTAATCCGCCCAAACCATGTCAAATATATGTATGTTCTGGAAACGCACCCTGATTAATCGGGACATTTTCCCTAGTCTGTTTAAGTTCAACGTTGTCAAGAGCTTCATTGAAATCATGCGAATAAAATCCCACATTGCCAGGTTTTGTTAGATTAGCAAAAGTAAAATTTGTTTTGCCGTTGAGAATGATAACTCTCTTATTAGCATGACATCTTCAAATCGATCACTAGCATTTTTGATCAGTGTAGTTTAACATAAAATGGAGAACTGCAATAAAAAGACTACAAAATTATGTTGTTCGTGGAAAGTAGTATTAAAATTAATTTTCTATAAGTGCTGTACCTTAACAACTGAAGGATCAGTGTAATGTTGATTTATGTGTAACTAGATACTACAATCTCATGACAAGAGATTGCTGACGGTGGATAAATATATATCTGAAATTAATGATAAAATGAGAAACCAAGTTTTTCACAAATGTATATATTTATTAATATCTTGACATGTTCCGGCCCTAGTCCATCTTCAGGAGATTAATGCTAGTACACGACATCTTATGAAAAAGTTAAATTGAATTTTCTAGAGATACATTTAAATAATGAATGTGGATAAATTAGAGTTAAAATAGTACTTACAAGTCAAAATGGAATGGAGAATTTGTCAGGAGGTGATATTGTATGTAACTTAGAAAGAAGTGGTGTTTATAGTATACAATGTAACGTTTGTAACGCAATACAGCGTTAGTAAAAAGTCCCGGAACGGTCGAATAACTTTGTTATTTGAAAATTACGATTTCTGAAATTTGGTATGGGGGTATAGTTAATATAAATGCATTTTATGCAATACAGTTTATATTTTTTTCACTTCCGGTTTAATCGGCAATACGTCCAACTTTTTT